>OY756422.1:30226389-30475935 GCA_963576905.1 Mystacides longicornis | reverse complement strand
TCTTAGTTTTCATATTATATTTTTTTTTTTTTCATTAAATTTCATCAGAAAAAAATAAATACCTACACGTGATTTTCTTACTAGATACCCCCACCTCCCCCTACGTGATCTTTCGTGGTTTTTCCAGACCCCCTTCCCCTCTTTTGACCTCACCTGATTAATTAACGGCCCCAATAACACAAAATGAGTGTGTCACTGATGTGTGCGGTGTTTTTCAGCAGGTAAGTCAAGATTTTTTTGCGAGTACCTACCTACGTACTTAACTCGATGCAATGCTCAAATGATAATAATTAGAGACATTGTCATTAGGCAGAACAATATAAGGGTATATACTATGTAGATAAGTAATAGATATAATATGAGAGGTTCGTGTGTATGTGTGCGTGCGTGTGTCGGGTGGCATATATCCCTGATGGCTGGTGTAGTGTCGATTACCTTGAAAATCATAAACCTATAGATGTTACCTGCCTGATGTGCACCTAGTTATACCTATATATGATATTATGTATATAACACGCGATATTGTCACAGCAGTAGAAATGTGAACACACATAGTACCACAAACAATCTAACATATTGTTAGATTGTTTTGACAAATCATAATGTGCCTCTACAACAATACATATCCAGATCTCGTAGCTGATGTTTGGTTACCCCTGTCTAAAGGTAGTACCTACTTACGATAGAAGGAATACATTGTATACCGGAAATAAAATAAATAAATATAATCCTTTTCTATACAAAGGTGTCAGTAAGGCCGGCGGAACTTATTGCCTGAGGAATTTTTTTCCAGTCAACCGGTCCCGTCCAATCTGGTATAGAAATTTCAAGGGAAAAAACACTTAGAAAAACTCTAAACCTGACCGGGAATAGAACCCGGGACCTCGGATCTGAAGTTCACACCAGTACAACTAAAGCAGGGATGCACAGAATTTTAGATAACAGGGGCCACTGGGGAAGATTATGAGCCTTTATTACCTCAAAATGAATTTTCTGGTACAGTGTCTTTCTTATTTCCAGCGTACAATGAGGAATGTTTATTTTATTTATGTACTTGAAATCACATTATAATAATTATATCTGGTTACATAAGTTTTAATTACAATTTTTTTTACATTAACAAAAACATTACAAAATAAATTACAAGGAAAATGCTGCCTCACTAGGTGTAAACCTGTATCGAGGATAGCGAAGACAACACAATAATAGAAAAAAAAACAAACGAAACAACAATCAAAGAATAATAAAAAAATACCTCAATAACCAAATTTCATATAATCCAATCCAATCCAAACTCCCTTAAGGCCCCACTTAGGGCCATAGGGAGGCAACAAGAGCTCTCCATTGCGCTCGATCTTGCGCAACGTTTATGACCTCCTCCCACACCATGTCCAGATTCCTCAGCTTTGCTTCGAAGGAGCAGAACACAGTATGAGAGGGTCTTCCTCGTCTTCGGGACCCTGATGGGAGGAAGAACAGCGCTCTCCTCGGCCAACTGTCATTCGAATTTCATATAAATCTTATACTCAAATGAGATAAAAAAAACAATAGAGCTACACAATTAATCATGACTGAGTGGAATAAATAATCAAACTGGGCAACATTCAATGTGAAATTTTTCAACTAGGTTCATACAGAAAGGGAAGACGATTAGGTTAACCATAAAATGTCCATTTAGATATTATAAATTGTAGAAACTTACATTACCTATAAATAAATCGATATTTCGATTATCTTAAGGTGCATTTAAATCATAGGAACATAAAGCCAGAGCTGGAAAATAGAGTAGATTTTCTTCATCGTTGATATTATCCCAAGGAAATAACAACGAGAAAGAACTGTTTTTTTTTGTTAATGTTTGTTGATTACATGTACCTATTGTGTGTATCTATTTATGTACCTATGTATCTATATTTTTATTTTTATCGAGATGGTACAACCACACCACGAACGACGCTATACGACGCTATATATTAGTACTTCTACCATTATGGAGAGACAGACTTGGCTGGGACACGTGTTAAGGATGCAGAATGACAGTTGGTCTAAAAAAGCGTTGTTTCTTCTCCCATTAGAGTCCCGAAGACGTCTCAAATCTGTCCCCAAAACTTGGCTGAGGTATTTGGAAATGGTGTGGAAAGAGGCAGAATGAGAGAAAAGATCAAGCGCGGTGGTGAGTATATTTTGTTGCCTACCTATGCCCCTAAGAGAGGTCAGTCAGCGATTATTGACCAAAACACGAATTTTTGGATAAGGGAAAAGACCAAGATATGGTATAGATAGACGGACAAAGAATATGTTGGTTTGGAGGCATAGAACAGGAAGTAAACGTTTTGCAAAAAATTGTTCAATGACATTTAAAAAGTATTGGACCTGCGCTGGAAGAGATATGGAAATGTGGAAGCCTGAAAAGGTGGCTTTTGTTCAATAATATTGGACTCAAGAAGACAAAAATTCTCTTAAGATCAAGACAAGTAATTGATACAAAACAAATTTACGAAGAAATATCTAGTAAACTTAGTCACTTGATTATTCACAAAATATTTCATTAGCACAACCGTTTTTTCAGTCGGTTTGAAGACGCTACGTACCACACGAGTTTTCCTCAAATTACGCATTACCTTGTTGTAGGTAGGCACCTGTACCTCATGCATTCTTATGCCACCTCATTGATATTGGCTTATCAGGTTGGGAGGAGAATATACCTAGGTATTTTTTGTTTTGTTTTTTACATATACGAAGTTTTTTAGTACCTACCTATTTACTTACATTAATGAGTAAATAGAGTGTCGTGTGGATAAGTCTTGTTTAAATAATGTGGTTATAGTAGAAAAAAGATGAAAGAAAGTGAAAGAAATTTACGACTAGTTTAGCAGATTTGCCTTTGAAGCAGCAGAAGAATGATGACAGTCGATGGACTGTTCAATTCCAAATTTGAAAAAAAAATATTCTCAATTCGTAAATGGAACTAATGCTATTTTTATAAAAATGCTTCCTTGCTAACACCTTTGGTGAGGGATTAAATTGTTAACTCTGGCCATAATGCTCAAAAACCATTGTCTATCCTAAAAAATAGATTGACTTCTTTTCGTGAATACAAATAAAGTATTTCAAAGAAATTTTTTGGATTTGAGTTGATCTTTTTTTAAAGTTACTCGTAATTGTTAAATATTAGTCAACGAACATTTTAAAACGATGTTTCGGCAAAAAAAAAATAGGTATGTATAAGTTTTTTACAATTTTTATTTAGAGGCCATTCCAACATTCGAAATCCCGTAATAAAAATCTATCCCTAACAGGGTGTCCATAAAATAAAGCTACTAAGAGGAGTGGATCGTATTATTATAATACGGGTGTTCAGTTTTCACACTTCATAATGTTCACGTAGAAAATATTCCACGTTGCTCTAGCTAGAGAAAGCGTTGCTACTGATTTGTAGCCATGTTGATTTACAAAGAAGTGAGCTCTGTATTGCCAGAAGCAACTATTACGGGTTGATAGATGACAGATAGGTAGGTACCCGCTGGCTATCAACCGCAACACATATAGCGCGCGAAAAGACGATGAAGAATTTGATTTTTTTAAATTTGGAATGTACTTATGTAAATATTTTCATGAGGGGTTTAGTTTCAGTGGCGTCACGGCGGCGTGACGTGTCCTCGCAGTCCTCGCTGCACCTCTAGAGGCCCCTCGCATGTGTTTGTTGGCCATTTGGCACGGCTGCTTCCCTCTCCCAGTCACGGCACCAGCCAGCATCCACTCGCCCGGCCTAGGTAGACTCTGAACACCAGCCACCACGCTGAACACAACAACAGACGAGAACACGCGCCACCACACACCTACACAAGCACACCTACCTACATATACCACGCAGGTATGTAGACATGGTATTATGTACAGATGCGTGTATTACTGTGACATACCCGACAGTTTTACATACTTTTGTTGTTGCGCTCATCACATTGTTTCCCGTGATGTGTTTAACAGGCATACTGGGTGCATCAGGGAGGCATTTTCTATAGACAGTGTTGATGTTTTCACATCTCTCTGATGTATTGATCGAATCAATTCGACATTATTAAAGTTTTTTTAACAAAACGTTGTAAATATTTCAAGATTTCATAGCAATGGAGAGTCAGTCACTTCGCTCATTAGGACCTTCAATGCACTTCTATTCTGCTCCAGCCGTTTCCTCCCAGGTCAGTCCAATTCGCTGCAGGTCCGCGGTGAAGGCTCGTACAATTAAGTTCATCTATACTCCTGTCTATTTGCGCCTTCTGCATCCATATTCCACCAGCAAACCTAACCAGATAGTCTCTAGATAGAAAACTATTGAGATAGGCAAATGGTGATAATAGGCTAAAACAAAAGACTCCAGATATCACCTATTAGTCGTTGGAAGAAAATCGATAGAAGCCCACAATTGTGATGATGGAAAACAGTTATTTGCCTATGTTCTGTTTAGTCTAATAACTTGGTTTATTTCTTAAGAGACAATATACACTTCATCCATAAGAATTCAGGCTAAAAATATGGGAAATTTTTGACTAGTTTACATCATTAAAGTGGTCTCTGACTCAGGCACGGTGTTGAAGGCTGCCGCACAGTAGGTGTACCTCTGTATTAGCTGCTCAGTGGTCGACACATTTCGTTACGTCACTCGGTTCATTGTGGAACGCGCAGGGTGTGTTTGTCTTATTACCAAACCTCAAGTACGTGAACAATATACAGATCGGCGTCACACACAAAATATGGTTCATATGTAAATGGCCGGGTGACGTTACAGTGGTGCTTGGATCTTTTCAACTTTTGGTGGATGGAAGGTCGTACTTCCAGGTGGCTGCCGGAAGAAAGCTATTGTCCACCCTCTGTACAAAGGGAAGCGTTCCCGCTTAAAAGTGTGAAAATTAGATTGCACGGATGAAAGTGGCTGGTAGTTGGGTGGGCAGTGTACAATATAATACCTAGTATGAGAAGCAACGTCTCACTACAAGCTAAAATCCATAACGCACTCTTGTAAGCATCAATGATATACGTATGGATGTGAAACGTAGACATGCATGGACAAAAAAGAGGAATGTGGTAAAAAATACTGTATGTAGAGTTGAGAGGTTCCGTGGGAAGTCTCTGTGAGACATGCGAGTGAATGAGAATGTGAGAAAGTGGTATGGAAGTTAGTGTTGTTACAAAGATGAGTTAATAAGTTATTGAGATGTTTGGGATGCAATTTAGATTACAACAAGAATTTATAAGGCTGGAAAGAAAGGTTAAAAGGCAGTTAGATCTAAAATGTTGTGTATCGAACACATCGATTCCATTGTACTTATGTCTAGTTTTGCGTATTCTAGTATTTATACATGACTCATATTTTGCGTGTGTAGACTCTAGATACAATGTCTTTACTAACTGCACGTACCATGACTCCCATGTTCCCACGTGGGCGGGTTCAGTACGCAAGAGCCAGCTACACGAAAAAACACCTCCAAGGTTAGAAGCAGCAAGCACCCTTCTAAACGTGGAGGTGCCTCTGGGTAGATGCCGTCTACTCAACAACCATAATAAACATCAGATATCTCGCACCGTATTAGTGGCACGACGCTAGGCCATTCTAGTTTTTAGCCCCGGACTGGCCATTTATATTGTCCTTCTCAACACTCACGGTGTAATTATATAAATTGGCTATTTTTGTTGGTTTTATTTGTCAGTAGTTATTTGTTTTGCCACGTGCAGCAATATTACGAATTTGTACGATGTAGTATAAAAAAAGTAAGTAAGTACTTAAAGTACTTACTTACTTTTTAGTACTTACTTACTTACTTTTCGGAAGCTAATATTATTATATTAGCTTCCGAATCGCTCGAAAACGAGTGCAATGCTACAAAAAAAACGATGATATTTAAAAAAAAATAAACAATAATTTCGTACGTACGTACAGCGTACTGAAAGTTGTCGAAAGGGGACGTCCATAAATCACGTGATGTTTTTTTACAACTTTTTATACTCCCCCTCCCCCCTGGTGATATTTGGTGATATTTCAGAATACCTCCCCTAAAATCACGTGTACTTTTTTAGTACAAAGAATTAAGAGACTTTTGATATCTACTAATTTTTGTCTTATTTTTTTAAATTTAAAAAGTTTTTTTTTAAAAAGTTCTACCGAGTTTCTTTAAATTCATCAGAAAAAATAAATGCACGTGATTTTCTCACTAGACCCCCCCCCTCCACCTACGTGATCTTTCGTGATTTTTTCCAGACCCCCCCCCCCCCTCCCCCTCCTCCTTTTGGGATCACGTGATTAATGGACGCCCCCAAAGAGTGTGTTATTTGTAGGTATTCACTTTCACTTTAGGAGAGCCCACAAAAATTTAAAATAAAATAATATGCAAAAGTATACCTAGGTATTCCTTATTTCTGGACAACTCATTGGTATAAATTGTCGTATTCAATGTCTTTGCAAATTTCTTTAAATCCACAAAAAAAAATTTTCATGGGAGGAGGGGATAATCCTCATGGACGTTGAATCGGACTTCTACTCGAGGGCATACTTACCGACTGAAAATCCCGCCTCTGATGGATCTCCACACCACAGCGGAAAAACACACTTTTAAGCTTTGCTTCGTTGTGGTGTTGTCAAGCTAGACTACGACTGCGATTGTAGTTCTCCCTATCTCCTTCCTATCCTTAAATATAGGTTTCTATGTTTAGGTACGTTTTTAGTCAAAGTTTCTATCTTTGCCAAACATATAAATATCCACATTATCTTTGATATTCCAGGTCTATACCATCTTAATTAGGGTTTGACAATGCTGAATCTGCCATTTCACTTACAATTTATGGTTTATTTTTACAGGCAATAACTACACTTTACTTTACATTGCTTTTTTTAAATTTTTCATAAGCCCATTACGCCTTGAATGTTAGCACACGACAGAAATTCATTGTTAACCTATCCCTGGAAAAAGAAGACAGAATTGATCTCTACTCTTTTCTTCCTAGACACTATTCATTTTCTCAACAGTGGCCAAACTGAAAAAAAAAATGTACATAGGTACCTAAATCGGATAGGATCTAAGCTTCAGTACTGCAAGCCAAGCCATCGCTTTCTGTTTCCCCTATAGCAGGTAATAATAGGTACCAACCTATAATTTTGTATTGTACCACGACCGAACAAGCATTTGCAAGGATTTTAACTCGGCAAAAGTTGACTTCGCACCCTGAAGTTGAATACTGTATAATATCCTCATTCGCGACGAGGAAAATGAGGTGTGTAAACAATATATTGTAAAGTTTTTCTCAAACAATTGCCTAAGCCACGTATGTAGGTACTATAGTGTTTATGCAATGCTGTGTACACAGTCACAATCCTTATACCCTTGCCTATATGACTGTGTGTTTATTATACAATGGCACAGGGTCCAACTCGACTTACATAGGTACTTACTTACATCATGTGTCCATGTTGTATGTACGCGTGGACAATGTGTAGTATTAAGTATCGGTATGATATTACTGGGTAGGTTCGTGCTTGAATATAAGTAAGTATAATGCGCCGTGGCATTCTTCAGCATTCTTGGCTGCGTATGATATCATAAAGGTATATTTTGGCATTTTTGTTTCGACTCGTAGTTTAGCGTTGTAAGCAAATTGACAGAAACGACATGGTTTCGATTGAACTAAATTGCAATTTTAGCTGCGTGTCCATGTTGTTTTTGAGGTTATGTTTTGAATATTACTGTGCACAAAAAATGAAATGAATTTTGTTTTGACCACATCTAACTGAGATCCAATGCGGTCTCGTTCTATTTTTAAATCCGACAAATGCTGGGTAACAGTGTTGTTGATCAAGGCAAACAATAAAACGTAGGAATAAAAACGGTTTGTTAGGTACGAGAGTAGTAAAGCCATCCCGCTCGCACCCCGTCATACTAATACGCATTAGCGAGAAAGAGATGGACGACAACTACAGAGGCCGATTTACAGTTATGTCCGTCGGAGGAAACCGAATACTGCTAGGAGGGCATTGTGTATCACTCAGAGTGGGGAACTAAAAATATTGTCTCTATGAGGAGTGGAAAATCAGACGAATTCATAAAAAAATTAAAATCATTTGTATCATTCTAATAAATCAGTCGTAGATTTAAAAAATATTTTTTTACAAAAGTGTTGTGTTATTTAGTGGGCGCCCTCTTTCAGGAGGGATCTTAATTCGGATACATTTAGAACACGTTATTATCCTATTTTGAAATTAAACTAACCCCAATCGTGAATGACGTAGAATTATGGAAATCGTGTATACATGGAGCGTGGAAACTTTGAAATTATTCCACTTGGGGAACACGGAAGGATACCATTAAACACCGGATACCTGGAATATTCATATAGGTACCTATGCTTACTTATAAATAACCAAGTATTTAATATAATCATTAATTAACTTATTTGTATCAATTGTATCAGTACGAGCTCGCAACCATCTTCTACAGCTGTTTCGAAGGCCGATGGCTTAGTGTTTAAATTAACAGCCGTTTCAATAAGAGATGCGGGGTCGAATCCTCCAGGGGTGCGTGGGATTTTTCGACAACTTCTGCACTTTTTTGTCTACATTTTGTTTTTTTTTTGTTTTTGTTTATAAAGTCTGATGGATGAAATGAGATCTAAGGTTCCTGAAACATCCAGAGGTATGAGAGGGCGCAACCCTAGTGTTGAGCAACGAACATGTCGAAAATTCCCATGATTTGGAATTTTGGAGATTTCGACGAATTTGACCTCCTCAATGGCAAACATTGTTAGCCTTAAGTGATCACACTAAGCCAGCCATAGAAACAGCTATAAAATATTAGGTATCGTTAATCCGTAGTGGTCTACATTTGTTTAAGATTTGACTCGTAAAATCGAAGATCAATTGATATTTTATAATATCATTTGGTTCTTTTTGAAGATCCCCTTAACCGTGTTTCGTTTCTTCAAAGTAGAGCTGTGGGATTAGGACACGGTGTAGGATGAGGTTATTGAAGCAGCGCATATCGAGCTTAGTAGATAACTCTTGTTGCCTCTATATTATGCACCTAAGTGAGGTCACGCAGTTTATAAAGCGAGAGCAATAAGTTTCGGTAAATATACAGGATAGCGGTGGAGGACTTCGCCGCCTTGGAATCCCTCCTAATGCTGGACTTCCCGAAGCGTCTGAGATTAGTGGGGAAACTCTAATTGAGAAACACCATGCATGAGCAAGGTTTTGTCCTTGAAATCTACGCAAAAATCCATAAATATTTTTTAAGTATACTTAAAAAATATTTATGGATTTATTTTGTTAACTTGGTCCAATATACTACATCTACCTAATTAAGTCAAATCTCTATATTGTACCTATAACGAAATGATAATTTTGTTTAATGATTGTGGCTATAATTTGATACTGTGTCTCTTTGACCTTAGTTTATCCTTGACGCGAGATAGCACAGGATAGTGTGTTTAATGCAACAACCATTATCTTTTCTTACCTGTTTTTTTTTCGAATGTTATATAATTTATTTATTTAATTTCTTTTTCATAAGTATTTCAATCTCACCCAAATCACTCGACAACGAGTACAATTGATTATAAAAAAAGTTCTATCTCAAATGAAAATTTGCTATGTTCGTGCTTAACTTGGATATACCTACCGTGCGTAGAGAAAAAAATAAAATAAAAGCCGGCAGACTTATAAAAAAAATATCTGTTAATCGCTAGCAACGCCATAAAATTATCACAAGGATATATGTACATACCTAAAAAAATCTCAAATATAATTTTTTTGGTACAAGATCATTTGATGGAAAAATCGAGTGTTTTTTTTTTGAAAATGTATCTACCTACTTGGTTTTTAACAGATAGGTTTATGATTTTGGTAATAATGCGTACGATTGCTTGGTAGACTAACGGTTACGACGCCGGCTTTCGTAGGTACTGTTTGGTGCGGACGTCGTGGTTCGATCCCAGGTGCCGACATCATCTTTCACGACACAAGCTTTAAGTAGCTTACTGTGAAAGAGTCAAAGAGTGTATGTGTGTTCACTTTGAGTGAACACAGATTCATTAAAAAAATATTCATTGCTTATAGGGTTTAAAATGTATGCATACATGCATTAGATCTGTTTGAGTGGTTTTAAACAACCACGGCAAGAAAAAACGTGTGCATATTGAAAATAATCATTTGAGAGTGTTGCCAGTTGTCAGGCACTGCAGGCAGGTAGGTACCTCTTGCTTTTTGCTCCTCGAGTTTTAAGTCCGTTCCAATGAATAAACTGTGAACGACCTCATGTTGCAACGCGCCCGATAGGTACAATGCATTTCGTACAACTCTTGATATTTTTTTTTGTAAATAAATTAGAAGTTTTAACTGCAAAAATACATTTTGTCTCACTTCAATGATCATGGCAGTATGCAGCTGCAGAGCTGCACTATAAGATCAGTGAAAATTTCCCTCCTTTATTGTCTGTCTATGACACTCTTCTAGGTTATGTTGTTCTAATAAAATATCCGTCATAAATTTTATATTATTTTAAACCCCCTTTTTCAATCTCATTCGATTGATTGGGTCTTTAGTAACATAAAAATACAACACTTACAATTTTAAATCAGTTGTCATACATTTTAAATTTTTACCGCACAATTCTATTAAAAATAACACTTCTAATGGAAGGGAAGATGCTGCAAAGATTTTCAAAGACAAAGGTAAGTAGTCAAAGTAGTGTACTGAAGGGAAATAAATTTCTAGGATGGCCACCCAACGCTGAAGGATTGCATGGAGTTCTATTCTACCTTGAAGGATTGCATGGAATTCTACAGCAGGATCAACAGGCTGGCAGATGGACAAAGAGGACAATGTCCCTACCTACCTATAAAGAATTTTGAAACAGCTTTATTTTCACTGTTAAATATTTCAATATGGAACGATTTTTCGTTTTTTTTCTGCAGTTTTTGCTATCACTGTCATAAACAAAACTAGTTAATTGAAAAACTGACACGATGGATATTTTCGATTTCTATTAATACTAACGTCAATATTTTCTAGTACATATAGATACACTTCATCTTTTTGACGAATCCAAACGCATATTCTGGTGATGGGCCGAGCCTCGTCCCATATGCAAGTGCATCAGTAGCAAGTCTCTGCCTGACTCTTCACAGTGAAATGGAGTAAAACTTACATCGTCATAGATATTACTTACTTACTTTCCGAGTCCGGTTCTTGGTCTCTCCGGTGGTGGAAGGATTGGCCGACATGATGTCGTTTCCAGGGACGCCCGATCGCTCTATTACAATAGTTCAATCTACGTGGAGGCTCCATAGATATTAAAGTCGGTACATACGGAAAATGTTGGTTAATATGGAATATAGCTGGATAAACATACATTTTGTAAGTACAAAATAATTTTCTTTAATTTTACCAACTTCATCCCCTCATTGAAAAGCCTAAATAAAATCTAATATATTTTTAGTCACTTCTTGCGTTTGATAAACTCCTATAATGCCTGTTACGAAAATTGTTTTTAATCTTTTAATTTTTTTCTACCCATCACGCCGTGTCCCGTAAGGGGTAGGCAGAGAGAACGGACCTCCACTCTTTTCTATTCAAGCATACTTCTTTCGCTTCTTCCACCGACATAACATTTCTCATACACCCTCTCCTATTTCTCTTACTTCTTACCTGGCCTTCCCTGAGGACGGAATCGACGTGTTCAATCCACGTCATTCTCGGTTGGCCACGCTTTCTTCCACCATTCCTTTCACCCTTATGCATTCTCTTTGTCATTCTGTTTGCATACATTCTTTCCACTAGCCGAAATCATCTCAACTTATTATTTATCTTATCTTTTAAAATAAATTTAGCTAATTATATTCTTAAGCAAAAACTTGCATTTAACAACAGCTGTATAAAGAATGCATCCTAAATAAAAGTTCCAAATAAAATTCACTAACTGATGAACATGCATTTCTTGGTGGAATTTATTTGAAAATTAAGTTCAAATAAAAAAATGTATAACTTTTCCACAAAATGTTATTATCCTGACTAGTTACGTAGGCACACGTCCTACATGGTCACAGGAGACTAAAAAAACTCTTTTTTCTTAGTCTCGTTGCGGAAAAGTTATACAAAAGTTCCAAATTCAAAATTTTCCGTTGGTGCAGCCATCATGATAATATGCAGATCTTAATTTCTGTCTATTAATTATAATATTAATTCCGTCTCATTCTTAAGAATTTAGAATAAACGCAACCGTAAAAATGATAGCTTCTTTTATTTGTTTTCTGAAGTGTTTTATATGCTATGTATGTGATGTGTATGGTGATAGATTTTATTGCATACTATTAGTATAATTATTATTAGGTGCTCGCATAAACCAAACTCGCTGAAGTAGAAGTGATAGTGTGTGTGTGTGTGTGTACTCATTTCGTAACCCTGACCGTGAAACAGTTAAGACATACCGCGACTTCGATCACAACACTACTATATTATTGTAGTATACCTACTACGTGTATTGTAACATTTTATAATAATACTTAGGTATGTATGTATATGCAGGCGTCACCAACAAGTCAATCGCCAGTTTACCAGACGTTTTTTTTTAATCAGTAGGAAAAATATCCAATAGTTCGAAATGGATTTCTAGTCCTTAAACAGGTGGGTTACTCTTGAAACTCAATCCCGAGCTTAACTCATTATTGACCAGAGCTCCCAAATGGGAACAAATGTTTAAACAAATATTTAACAATATGGCATAGGGACCGTTCAAGTATTACGTAACGCATTTTTTAACATAATTGACCCCCCTCCCCCCCCCCTCCCTGAGATGCATCGTAACGCTTTTTGTTGCCCCTCTTCCCATTCTCTAAACGTTGCCTAACGCACATTACAACTATGTATGCCTCAAATCACAATTATTACTGGAAAGGCAGTAAATACCTTTGTTGCGGCGCCGGTAATACAATAGTAACGTTTTACAAGAATAACCCCCCCTCCCCCCATATTGCGTTACGTAATACTTGAACGCTCCCATAGACTTGGCAACAGTGCTTCGTTGTAATGAAACAACGGTACTAAATTAGTATTTATTTAGCGAGGCAGTCCGAGCAATAAATCATTCTACCTGGCATAGGTTATCTAAATGTTCAAATTCTAAGCCATCGATATTTTTTTTGAAATCATTTCTTAATTCTTTAACTTCTAATAATATTTTTTTACAGTGAATAAACCTATTGTTATAATTTAAAAATACATAATAATGCTTTTTTCTAAGAATATATTCGGTATTGTATCTTTTATTTTTTTCATTATTATTATTTATCGTATGGTTATATTCTATTACATCACATCATATATATTGTATCTTTTATTTTTTTATTGTTTCCATAATATGATTAGTCATAAGATGGGCTTTATAATTTAAACAATAGCTCCTGACTTTTATCTCAGAAACATTACAAAAATAATGTTATCTAAACTTTTGTTTTATACTTTCACCTCGATTCTTCCATAGAAATGACTCGATGCATCGATGCACTCGATGTAATCACCTAATGATAAACATCACTTACCTCTTTTTACCTGCAATAAGCATAATACGTGCGCAAGAGATAGGGAGTTAGAATTGTTTTATTATTGGAACTGCCCCACTAAAAAAATACTACTATAGTGGACTTTTTTTGAAAATAAAAAAAATGAGCTAGTTTGACGGACCTTTACACTGAAGATTATCCCTACTTTTAATTTTTTATCTTTTCCGCTGTTTTCTTGAAAAGAAAAGGTGCCGTAGCACTACAAACGCAGTATTCTTTGAGACTAGTATACAAAGTGTTAAAATTATTATCTCTTTCACTGCCTGGAGTAAAATAATCAATGTGGGAAAGAAACAGTGTAGTCTTGATGTTAAGTGTCAATAAACGATGCCTGGATACCGCAGTAAGCAAGACGCCCACGGAAATAAAATGTATGAACAAAGTAAAAAGTTTAATTTTTTCAATTGTCTTTGGGTTAACTTTGTGACAGTTATCCATTTTTAGAAAAATAAATGTATAAATAACTACGTTGTTTCTGTCACTAGGTAATAATTTTATTTGAGTAGACATGTTTCGGCTATTACCTAGCCATTATCAGTATTGATAATGGCTAGGTAATAGCCGAAACATGTCTACTCAAATAAAATTATTAGTGACAGAAACAACGTAGTTATTTATACATTTATTTTTCTAAAAAGTTTAAATTCAAAAACATTTGCAGTTTTCCTTTATTTCACTACGGATGAATATAATTATTGTGGGAGCGCTTCCTAGGAAAAAAATACCATTATAGATGCTCAAACATCACATTATGTCATTAATAAAAATACGAATGTCTTGATAGATGATTATTTTAATCTCCCAATTAACCCTTTATATATTATCACCACATAATAAAGTCGATCGTGAAAGGTTGAGAAAAATTAAAGTTCATCGCGAACATAAACAAGTTGGCGACACCTGGATATAGGTACGTGTGGATATTATTATATTCGTACAGATGGACCGCAGAGCATTGGTATCAGCTAGTGTTGTACCGCCAATACTCTTTCTTATTTTGAAATGGTTTATTTCTGAAAGTTTTTCTCTTCTTCTATCATCTGGTGTCCTATCGGGTTCTCCTACATCGAAAACCACTACTTGAAAGAAAGCCTCCCCGTCTTGATCTGCTATGAAAAAATCTCTGACAGTTCTCAATCCACTCACGAATTGCACGTATATTCGAATCGAGGGTGAGACGCTACCCTTAACAAACCAAAATCAAACTTGGAGCGATCAGCTATCAACGAATTGGAAAAGAGCGACAGAAGTCTGAAAAGACTAGAGACGATTTCAGAGGACTTACTCTGCATTTAGATTACGATCTCGATCCAATTCCAATCTAAATAACGATGTCGTTATGACATTTAGATTTTGGTTGCCAAGCATGAAAAAACCACGTACATAGGTCTATTATGATATGGTATTGTTTTACAAAATAAATGGTATAAATAAGGATTTATACAAAATAATACTTTTAAAAGATACTAAAATTAGTATTGGCGGTCGACATTGAAATCGGGATTGAATTTCAAGAGGATGTATAAACTTGATACAAAAAAATAAATATCGTGGAATCTGTCGGGATGATCCGAAAATGAAGAGATTTTCCTTAAAATATTCATATGAGATGATACGTCATAATTTGGATCATTATTTATGTGAATAACTTGCGTGATCTTGTTCAGTGGCGTGCGCTCCATGTTGAGAATATTAATTTATCTGAAACCCAGCTGATACGGCAAAAGTTATGTTGTTTATATACATAGATAGTTATATTCCCGTGAGCGTTAGTTATTATAAAGCAACACATGACAACAATGAAGATGTCGAATGCAAAAAGATTTTTTTTATTCGGTTCAGAGATAAAACGGTTTCAGCTTCACATTATATTAACACCAATAATATGTATCTATATAGTAGGTATGTTAAAAGAAACATCGGAATACCTTTTTTTCTCGCTTTAAACTTGATTTTTGAAAGTTTACTATGGGTATACCAACGTGAAAATTCGAATAATGGGTATGTAAGGGTTTGTTAGTTTTCCAAGTATGATGTAAAAAAAGTTATTTGTAGGAACTGCATTGATTAACACACCGGACATTCAACTAATGTACTTGATTTTTTCAAGGAATTTCAGTCCACAAATCTAACAAAATGTCAAACGGTGAACCAACCAACACTAGATACCAACTTGAGTGCTCCGTATTGGCATAAAATGGTAGAATAAAAACTGAAGTAAAACCGCATACAAAATAATTGTCGTAGACCCTACAATTTGGTAAGTGTGACGTCATCCCGTTGAAAACACGATGACGTCGGCTCACTTAACAAAGTTACTCACGGGAAAGTAAGGACTCTGCATTCGAGTGTGTAAGTGCTTAGATCGTTTATTATTTTTGTCGAATGTACCTATGTTATCGGTATGTATGTTTTTCATACAAATTTCTGTAAAATTATTCTGATCATAAATTTATTATTCTAGAAAAAAACTTGCCTACTTTTTCAACTATCGTTAGATTAGAAGTCTTGAAACACTTAAAACGTCTTGAATATCTTTCACTTCCTCCGGTGAAATTTACCCAAAACTATTTAACGAAAACTTTTCATAGGCTTAAGTAAGTTAAAGTCGTTGTTGGGGTGTTCAAATTGATTCCACAAAAACGTAATTATGTGATATAGGCCCCTCATGATGACAGGTAGTGTTGTAATGATGCGGCGGCGCCACTGGTGTGCGAGCGCAGGTAGCCCCATATAACTTTATGACAAGCGTTTAATACTGATTGTTATTACTCAATTAAAATCCGGTTTCGCTAAATACGTGAAATATTGCCCGCTGCTGTCGTTAGTTATGTCGTGTTGTATGTAAACAAACAAAAGCACATGTCGGATCCGAGTCTTTGCAGATCAAAGCTCTAACGATATCTTTTTAGTGTACAATCCATGACTGCTTTATTTCGATTAAAACCTGACTATTAGCAGGGCTTCATAAAAAGTTATATACGTTGTTAGATTTTTCTTCCCTTTGTAGCATTATTATCTTCGGCAAATTCGTTCGGAGCAGAAACTAACTAAGGGTGCATTTGAACCAAACGAACATATAGTGCCAGAGCTGAAAGTAGAGTATACTACTTTATTTTAATCGTTATATTGGGCACCATGGAACCAACAACTAATTAATGGGCGATGACAGTTCTTTCTCGTTGTTATTTTCTTAGTGACCATATTATCAACGATCAGGAGATATACCTACTCCATTTTCCAGCTCTGGAAAATGTGTGATCGTTTGGTGTAAGCGCACCTTTAAAGCATTTTTTAGAACCCGATATTCAGCTGATTATTCGTTACCACAAAATCTAAGCTGTGTTGCCGTTGAAGCGGATGTTTGTTAAAGAATGCTTCAAGAGAAAGATATAATCACACGTTCTACGTAAGAAAAAACTTAGATAAGATAATAATATATGGTTCATTCTATATTGTATGACCTTCCACTTCGCAGTTGATCCATGGGAATTCATTAAATCTACAGACATCTATCTATATTCATACGTGAAGGAAAAACTTTGTGACCATTTTTACGAAAATTGCGCGGACGGAGGACTATGAAATTTCGCATTATTATAGTTTATATAGAGGAGTGGCAAATGCTAATATTTTTTAAAGATTATGCATAAAAATACATTAAATCATTAAAAAAACCAATCGAAAACTACTGTAATGTATTTGATACACACACTTCGATGTATTTGACATTTACGCACATATTCTTTTGTTTACCTGTGGTCATATTGAGAATATATTAATATTGTTTGTCTTTATAATAACAGAAAAACTTTGTACATTTCAACATTTCAAATTCGACGTATCCATGTCATTGTTTTTGAAAGAAAATTGTGAAATAGCACTCGCTCAGTTTTTGACAATGGGACCTTATAATGTTCAAACTTATAATTTAAATTAGTTATGGTCGAATTTTGAGCGTTCATCGACCACAAATGAGGGATAAAAACGGAATCAATGAATTCGTTACTTATTTGTGAAAACTAATGAATTGATTAATTGACAATTTTTCTTGTTTGAGTTCCGATGGTCATTTTCTGTTATTTAAATTAGTAATGGTCGACCACTAGTTTAATGAAATTGCCGAATTCGTTGTAGCTGTTTGGAATTCTATCTTAAATGTGGATTCGAGAAAAAATGACGATTATTTTATTCCCTAGTCGTTATACTGTAGTACTTGAAACGTAGACACGATTGGAAGGGAAAACGACACTCATAAAAATAGCCTTTTAAAGTTTCGATACAGTACCCCTAGTATAAGTTTTCGATGATCGAATATCGAAACGATCATCGAAAGAGTTTCGAAAATTTTCCATACAAAAATAATCGAACGATTCGATCGTTTGAATTTAGAATACTGTTTGCACGTTTTAAGCGCTTATTAGCGTGCAATAAGCTTTCGATGAAACTCGTACTAGCCCCACTCTCTAAATCAATAATGATTTATATGATGCACTGATCCTAAACTCAAGTCTCGGATTTTGACCATCATTTTCATCCGTCAGTTATGAACTACTTAATTAATGAGTGTTTGTATTTGACGTACGACCGTAGCGGGTATGTGGATGTGGGGCAGATTGACTTACAGGTGGAGGTCTCTATCGATTTAATAATAATAATTAATTAGGTTTGTAACCGAAATAAAAATACAGTAGTGGTGCTAGATGGAGGTGTTGTAGCGGTATTGCACTCTCAAAAAGTCTCCGAGGAACCAGTTATTCGGTGGACAGTTATTGGCGGATTGGTTTTATCAGGTTACCGTTCCTCTCCAATGTATGATGGGCTGAAAGTGATAACAGTTAGGTTTTCGAAAAGGCTGCGAAGCCGTGCACCTACCCGCGCATGCATGAGAACCAAATGTAATGAGACTGCAGTTAGGTGCGGTTAGAGCTCCATTATGTGCTAAATCATTCATTATAATCTACACAGGGTGTTCGGCGAGTAGCGGAGATGCGCAGGAGAGCACACACCTAACTGCGCATTTTATTGTGATTAATATTTCGCAATTGCTTGTCTGTGTACGTACTCACTGTATGACAGAACCGAATGGAATCACAAAATGAAAGTAGACAAACAGAGAGCGCAGACGGAGAATCAAATAAACTGTTTATTTTAACTGAGATTCACAAACCTGCTGATAGTTTATTTACTTGCTGTCCATATTTGCAATTTATTAAAGTATCCTTAGGCAATACAGTGTATGGGCTACTTAAAAGCTAGATATAGGCATCGTCATTTGAATCCTTCTTGATAATGTATATCGTTCCAATATAATTTTGTCATTTAAATCGACAGATACTTCGATGATTTGACAATGAAGAGATTTCTTAAGTGCAGTGAATGGTGCGGTTTTGCATTTCCATAGCTTGTTTTTTCCTGTCTACTCCAGGCTGAATAATATATTTTCCTAAAGCGACATTTCTTTTTTACCGATTTTTTTCTCCATTTCATAGTTAATTCACGGACTTAATGTTATATGTATTTTCCACAGATTCAAACCGTTAGCCTCAATTTTCTGCCTGAAAGCAGCAGGAGATCCTGTAATAAACCCCTCAAATTATTTATCATATCGAAAAAAAAACTGTTGGAATGCATAATGATCTAATGTATGACAATTGTTCGAAACGCAGTTTTACGAACACGCATTTGGAATAAATTACTATTTTTTACATTATTTTTACTTGTGTTATTCCGTAGTTATCACACCGCACATATTTATTATTTTGGCGACTGGGATGAAACAGTGAGGATTGCAGGGAACAGGGCGGCATGGCAGGAACTTGTGGAGTTCGTTTTCTCCATCTAGGGAGCGGACATACAAGAATAATAATTTAATTGTGGTTACTCGTTTAAATGATTTGGCACCTAAATAAAGCCGCTCGAATAGGAATGTACTAGACGCATTAGATTGATAAGGCTATTATAATACAAGAGCGATGTAAATGAGTGTGATGTGGGGAGGTACATATTATATCCGCTGTAATCCACAACTAACAGTTACTCGTTATTTTCTCCTTTTCTTCGTATTTTTTACTCCGTATCTCACGCGCCGGTGTCTTCGGTCTGATTTACTTTTCTCCCGAGACATAGCGGATGACCGTAAAATTACAGCCAAACTGTACACACACACACACACACCTAATATCTCTTCATATTTTTTATTAAAATCATTTACTTTACAGCCAAACCCACCTGAGTACGTACGTATATATCCATATATCTTCTTTAACCGTTTTAACAGTTGATCGGTATTTTGTTTCGATATGTAAATAAAACGGATATCATGCCTTATTGAAAGATGGTGCTCTTTAAAACGAACCCTTACGCTCCTTGATGGTGGCTCTAATGTTTGTGTTTTTATGGTTTATTGTATCTATGTATAAAAAAATTGTTGAGCAAGTAAACATCCACGTACCTACTACCCTCCCAAGAGAATTATTGTTATTAGAAATGATGTGTTTTTATTGATTGAATTAAAACGAAAGTACCTAAGAGCAAGGGACAAATATGTGGTGTGATAATGACGGAGTAACATGAAGTTGTAAAAATTCGAACAATTGTAGGTAATTTCTGTAAAATGTGTGTTCGTAAAACGTGTTTCGAATAATTGTGAGTAGAACAATTTCAATTTGAAAATTTGATTTCGAACAATAATTGTTTTTCGAATAATTTTCATGTAATCAATTAGAACGATATGCAATTTTTATTCTTGTCGTTTGACAGCTTTTCCAGCTTGTTGAAAGATAATCTGTTATATTATGTAAAGAAAGTTTAGTATCTAACAAGTTTTATTTTAATATACCTTTCTTTTAGTCGAAATGAGGAGTTCCAGGTCCACAATTAACCCAACAGGAAAGATATAAACACCTACTTCTAGAAAGTTCACAGAAGTTCTGTGCTGTGCATGGTTTACAACAAGATTTTTTTTCGAGGAAGGGAAAATCCTCACTTTCTCTTCCATTTACAACAGGATTTACCATTGCAATTGATCCTGCGCAATGTCAGTGACATCAGCCCATACCATATCCATGTTATTTCTTCAAAGAAACGACATTTAATGGAAGGGTTTTCCTCCATTTTTACTACATACCTACATACACACCACAAGTTATATGTCGTAGATTTAGCAAAGAGTGATACCTACAGGACGGGACGGGCTAGTGCCGGTCGAGTGGTGACAAATAAACCAACACAGAGCTGATTGCCCCTAATGTGCTGGTAATGTGTTGCCATCAGTTGCCACACGGAGGACAGTGTTGCCATGCATCTAATATTTATAGTGGCACATCGCGTACGTAGGTGCCGGGTAGGTGTTTTCTCAAACAGCACGCGCGCATTACATATTGTACATAGGTATGTACGTACTCTCCATAATCTTACCAGAATAGATAGTCATCAGTATAGGTACGAATATTATTATTGTAGGTTGAATGTTGTTGATACGAAAAAATAAACTATCGTTTCAGATATTAAATGTCAGATTTATTAATTAAGGTATATATAACATTCTTACGTCTGCTCAATAAAATTCCATATTCAGAACAACATTGTCATTAAGATCGCAATTGAAATTATTGACTGGGTTTTAACATTTGTGTTTAACTAGCTTTCCCGACAGACTTTCCTGTGTTCCTAAATATGAACATTGAATTCGAATTTGTATGGTGATGAATTAATTATCATTTAACCAATGTGATTCCGAACGATGCGTCTGTTTTAAACTATGTATATTCTATACACATTCTGTCAATCGCACCAATTGACAATTTCTGTCAAAGTTTCAAAATTGGAATAAAAATTATAAGATAAATGGTAATAATAAGGTTGTTTACGTAGAGTTTTCTTTAATTTTCTAATTTTCCATGCATTTTTCTTAATTTTTTTCTTCTAAAAGGACACTCTCCTGATAAAATCCTACACGGCAAAAAAAGAATTAGCGAAATCTGTCCAGCCGTTTAGGCGAGATGCGATGACATCGGGAAATGTCAAATTTTGAGGTGGTTGATAGACCAGCGGTTACGACGCCGGCTTTCGCACTGTTTCGTGCG
Organism: Mystacides longicornis; assembly: GCA_963576905.1. Taxonomy (NCBI): domain Eukaryota; kingdom Metazoa; phylum Arthropoda; class Insecta; order Trichoptera; family Leptoceridae; genus Mystacides; species Mystacides longicornis. The sequence goes on along the minus strand of OY756422.1, from coordinate 30,454,249 downwards.
GAGGTCGTGGGTTCGAATCCCGGCCGTGTCGACCATTTTCCGCTTTCACGACACAAGCATTTGCTTACTGTGAAAGATGTCAAAAGTGTATTTGTGTTCACTTCGAGTGAGCACAGATTCATTTTTATAAAAAAAAATAAAAACAAAATGGCTCTCCATTTTTATATATAAGATAAGACTAGCTTTCCCGACATACGTTGTCCTGATGTGGTTTTATCCCGTTAACATGTGCATAATGTGCACTGCGCCCCCATAAAACAATACAAAATTAATTCGATTGAGTTAAGCTAATAAAATAATAACATTAAAATATTTCTGAAACATCCATATTTCATTCGTATTCAAAGCTCTCTAGCGGGAACAACATAAAAATAATGCGCTCGCGCACACACCCTACCTCGCCTATGAAGTAGGTACCAAAATACAAAAATGTGCCCGATAATATTATTATTGTTGACTTTGTATGAAAATTTTGCGGTGGAGTAAGTGGGATGGGCTACTGTATACTACAATCACGTATGCGAGAATGAGAGGGACTACCCGCGATGGCATGGGCGCGTTCTAGGTAACCATTCCATACTATGTAACTTAAATATTGTAATTTACTTACATCATTTCTTATCCATTTTTTTTTCAACTTTTTATTAGTTATTCTGTTATCCGGAGCGGAGAAGAATCCAATAAATCAAACATCAGAAGAATCTGTTGAGCTGATTTAAAGTTATAAGTGTTCGCACTAACCGGACTTTAAGGTAAGGATACTTTCCAGTAATAATTGTGATTTGAGGCATACATAGTTGTAATATGTGCATTAGGCAACGTTTAGAGAATGGGAAGAGGGGTAACAAAGAGCGTTACGGTGCATCTCGGGGGGGGGGGGGGGGGGGGTCAATAATGTTAAAAAAAGCGTTACGTAATACTTGAACGCTCCCTAAATTTATATTAGAGATAGTTAAGTTTCGTGCATTAGAAACCATTTACAGCTATATATCTCGTCTCAGAAAATAGACGTTAGATGAAAAATGTACCTAATTAAAAAGTTCTCAGTTCTGTGTACCGCGGAAAGTATATTGCATATTACTTCAACAAAGGCAGCATATAATTCCGACCGATGCGTCTGTTTAAAACGATGTTTACAGAGCACATTCTGACAATTGAACTATCAAACAACTCTGGCAGTTATATTAACAATTTAAATTTAAAAAAAAATCTAATGTCAAATACACTAAAAAGATCACGTCTACGTTAATTTTTCTTAAAATTTCCAATCATTTAAATTTCGCCCAACTTTCTTACTTTTTCTTTCAAAAAACGCTTCTCCTGAAATTACCTATGGAAAGTGCGTAACAACGAAAAATGCATATGAATGCATAAATAAGAGTGCAACACAACCTGTTGCACCCACAACATTATATTATGACTAAAAACTTCATAAAAAACAGTAGTTATACGAATAATAAGTGTCACATAATCTGTATGGATGAGTTCCATGAAGCCAAAGTGTTTGTATGACGTGTACCAATACTAGGTACTTGGAGAAAAAATGACATTAATGCAAGGCACGTAGGTAGGTAGGTACCTACTTATTGGCGGCTACATACTCCAGGATATCTGACGGTGTTAGGGTCTCTGTGAGTAGATACCTAAACCATGAGACCGGTTACCATAAAAAGGACATGTTCACAAAATATGAATCAAGTTGGTTCTAGTGCATGAAAAATTGGTATGAAGTGGTAGTTTTGATAAAATTAAAAAGGGTATACCTACCTACATAAAAAATAAACTGAACAATTGGATGCAATATTGTTTAACTTACCTTACCTTAGTTTTTGGTGTAAGTATATTATACTCAATGCGTTACTTAGGTCAAATTCTTGGTGAACTTGGATTTACACATGCTTCATCTTTTGTGTGTAATAAACAAAAAGGTACGTGCCTAAATTTACTTTGTCTTCTTCCCACACTCACATTGAAAGCTCTTACAATGGACAGTGTCTGATATGATCGGTAGGTATGTTAACTTTTTTAGGTAGGTAATCTCTTCTTTAATTCTGTGGGAGAATAGCAGGATCTTTAGAATATTGGAAATAATCTGCTTGAGAGATCTGAAGAAGAGTCTAGTAGGATTATTCACGAAAAAGTGTAGTGCGCCGACCTCGGTGGCCTAGTGGTAGGTATAGACGTGGACTTCAATTCGATTCCCAGTCGGGTCAGAGTTTTTCTAAGTATAAAAAATTATTGATGTTTTTGACGGAAACTTTTTGAAATCCCATGTTGAATAGGTATTTTAAATAAAACTTTGTTATATTTCACTTTTTATTTATGTATTTGGCAGAGGCCTTTCGGTCATCTTCAGAAGAATTAAAGATAGTCGTGTGACCGAAAGGCCTCTGCCAAATAAATAAATAAAAAGTGAAATATAACAAAGTTTTATTTAAAATACCAATTTTCTATACCTAAGTATGTTTTCTCTTGATATATCTACCGGCGTTGGCCTGTCTGTTGGACTGCCCGACTGGAAAAAATTGTGTCAGGCAATAAGTTCTGCCGACTATACTTGTATATAAACTGTTATATTATTTCGAACTTTTCTTGTTTATTTTTTTAAGGCGGATGATAGCTCTCAAAAAAATAGTGTTAAAACTTAAACGCCACAAATTCCAATTTACGTCCTATTCTTGTAACTAATTACTATAAGCAGTAAATTATTGTATTCGAATTTACGAAGGACTAGATCGATTTTAAATTAAAAAAAAAAACAAAGAACTTGCCTTCCTGTCAAAATGGGTGTTTTAGTGCAAAGTCGCCTCGAGTCTCAATTATTTGACTATAGTTCTATACATAAACTTTTTTGCGAATAGCCCTGCTTGTGGGCAATAATGCCATGCCTTCAGTTTTTGTCAAGTTGTGACGCTAACTTCCAGTGCAATAGCTATATGAGTGTACCTTCCTAGGCACGGTATTGTGTAGATGATACAATTTAAAATGAAATATTCCGGTAGTGGGTGATGAAGAAAACGGCACGTTTGTATGTACATAGGTACTCACTGCAGGGAGCTGAGTCAATCCAGTCGTCGGACTAACGGTGAACTCCCTGGATTGTGACAGCCTGTGCTGATTCCAAGGAAGCACTCGGACAGGTGAGGTAGTGAAGTCTGCATCACCATCACAAGCAAATAATATTATATCTTGTTAGAATTCACAGCAGTAGGTACAATCCCTTCAATATAATATTTTCAAAGAACTGATGTGACACGTTAACACATGCACAATCATGTATCCATTTTCCGTGTGGTGAATATATTATTACGTCCATATTATGTTTAACTGGTTGGCAAAAAAAGTAGAGAGATTTCGAAGGCGTGATTTGATTGGAATTATGGAGATTTGAATTGGGATTGGGACCACCCTCCTCCTCCAGAAGATTGCCACTCCATGCCATCCTGTCCTCCGCCATATGCTCGGGTAGTTATAAGTAGGTACTAATCTTAATAATTTATTTAATGTCGTTTGACTCATGCTACAATTTATTCTAAATACAAGTGAGTTGAACAAATATGAAATCCCAATGAACCGAGTGAGGGGTAAGCTTGATGCATGACTATGGGACGACAAGATGATTCTCTAGAACTAATGGTGGAAATAAAGTACCGGTATGTGTTTTGATAGAATAAGCTCGATTTCTCATAGGACCAAATTGCGTTTTGCCTACGATGTTACTTCTGAAATGAATGGGTAGGAACTGTGTATACGTAGGTTCATAGATAAACTATAGTCAGACACCCACAATCACGAATACCACCACTGGCTGATTGTGTCGAAATGTACGAATTACCATTTTCATAGACATCGGCGGGTGTTTACAAACAATAGCCTCAATGAAACGGACTGTGCATAGAAATAATACTAAGTAGATAGTTCAGTAGGTAGGTACCTACCACCACTCCATTCATTTTCGTGTGGGTTGCGTGACATTTATACTACCACGTATCATTTTCTCTATCCTAGACCGATGGACACATGGTTCATTATTTAGGCTCGTTTTGAGTTGTTGAAGCTCAATGTTTTCAAGTCGATTTACCAGATGGTTGCTTGTGAACCGGTCCCATGCTGATGGGATTAAGCAATAGCTAGGGACCAATGATGGGACCAATTGGTAGACTAGGTACCTACTCTAGGAAAAATGGTATACTTTTTTTTTAAATAATAATATGGTATCTCTCTATTAAATTCATAGCACCATGCTCTCTATTATAAAGACATGATTGATGAATGTTCACCATAGAAAGGTAAATACATATAAAGGTGAAATCCACGCCAGTTGGTAGGTACAACTAGGCTACCGACCTCAGTGGATTTCAGATCCGAGGTCCCGGGTTCGATTCCCGGACGGGTCAGAGTTTTTGTAAGTGTTTTTTCACTTGAAATTTCTACCCGGGGTTGGCCTGTCTCAGATTGAACGGGACCGGTTGACTGGAAAAAATTGCCTCATGCAATAAGTTCCACCGGCTATACTGACACCTTTGTATAGAAAAGTGTTATATTATTATTATTATTTATGTCATACTACCTACTTGGCATTAATTTGCTGAATCGCAGAAAACTAATGGTAAATTTAAGTGTTTCTGAATTTAAATAATGGAAAATTTTAAAGTAAAATAGGTTCGTTGAATACAATATTTTTAAGGATAAATCTTCCGCGCTTTGGATGTGGGTATGTATCTCAAAAATGAAAAGATTTTACCAATTAAAATTTGTCTCATTAGAGATGTTACTTTCTGGTCCAATGTTTTGCAATATCTATTTTCGCATTCCCATCAAAGAAGCATATAACCACACTTTTTATGGAATAGCCCAATCGAAATCTTTACCAATGACCTCCATTTCTATCAACCACCATTCGAATTTATTTCACCATTTCATATCGGAAATTCCTATTTATAATACTGATAAATCCACAAAGAAAGCAATTATTTTATTTAGCAGACTGTCACTGACTTGGCCATTTTTATTAAGGCTCTCATTGGAGCGGAAATATCAATCCATTATTGCAGTTTTGTACCTACTCTCTAAGGAAATAGCCTCAGACGAAGCTTATACTATAACTAACTTCCCAAAGTATCTATTCTAAATTGCTACAGGTCGTCTGGGGTTTTGGATTTCTGAGAACAAGTGACCGAAACAGAAACGAAAAGAAACTCTACAGAAGTAGGTACTTGGTATCAAGCCCATCCACTTTTAAAAATTTAAAATGATATTATCAATGAAGGCAAGGAAGGGTAGTAATAATTGTCATCTCCCTATGTTTCACCATGTTATGGAACATTATTTTACCACATTGTGCGTGGGAATTTTTCAATACTTGATGATCCGAAAGGTCGATGTCAATGAGGACCGGCCGAATGCAAATATTTTGGATGTGCAACACGAGAGAATGTCGCGATAAAGAAACTACTGTGTCGGAGAGTCCTGGTGGATTACTCATGAAACTCATTCTCGACCGTTAATACTTTTGATACTATAAATAATAATAATAAAAATAATAATAAACTTTATTACAAACAAATATGGCACATGAAAAACAATACAAACAAAATCAAAATCATTTAAGATAAATAAACACATTCAAGTGCAGTCTTGGACACCCTCACTAGGCATAGCCTGTGTCGAGTAGTGTCCATAGAAACAGCCTTCTTCTTGAAAACCACAAAGGGAAAACGATACAATACACACTCAAGTAAAGGAACATCGTAACAGATTTACAAAGAAAGATAAATAAAAACATTTAACAGTGAAAATAGTAAAATCATATTGCATCTATAATGTACCTAAATATTAAATACTTGTATAAACCCTTATTTTATGCTTACTAATTTTTCGCAATGCCGAATTTAAAATAGACTTACGTGGAACTATTTTTATGCGTTTAAACCAAAATCTAACTGTGATAGTGACATTTTTATTAAGATTGAAATTGGATCGGTATTATGATGCAGAGAAATCGCTCTGTTACGGCGCAAACAGAAGAAGATGGACCATTGTCCAGTTGTCCACAAATTGTCCACAATAGTATTTATATTAGGACGGATTCTTCTTCCTCGGTGGCGTAGTGGCATAGGCGTGGATTTCAGATCACGAGGTCCCGGGTTCGATTCCCAGTCGGGTCAGGGTTTTTCTAAGTGTATTTTCTACCCGAGGTTGGCCTTATTCAGATTGAATAGAAATTTACTGACACTTTTCTATAGAAACGTGTTAATTTATTTTATTTCATTTTTATTTTATTCTTTTAAGTGCAAACCAAAACATTATATTTTTTTAATTCCCAACATAAAAGTCTAACTTCTAAGCAGCTGCGATACCACTCGCATATACTTAAATAATGAGGATCTTTTACGAAATCACTACTTTGTATAAAACAGTGTAGTATATGAAAGGGCACGTATACTGATGCGTCGAGGTGCTTCTTATAAGGCATTCGATAACTTCGTACCGATCGCAGGTTATTTCGTATTTAAAAAAAACTTGAGTCACTAATGGAAAATGACAATAGACGAAGTTCACCTGTAGACGAACAATAATAATATATTATGTAGGTAGATAGTGCGCGCGGTAGTTGCGTCAATTTAAAATAGGATTGATATAAAACAAAACCCGCAGTAAAAACATCAAGTTGTTGTTTAGTGGTGCAATCTGTTGGCGAAACCACAAGACAGCCAGATAAGGAGTGGCGAGGTTTCTAGTGGAGCAGATAAGATATGGAGAGGCGCAGAGGAAGATAAGCTAGTGGTGGTGTCTGCGGAAGAAGGAGCAGGGAACATCAAAATACCAAACAATCATTTTTAACGCATCTATACCTAACCTAAGTACCTACATCAAGTTATCTCACTATGTGGGTGTTTTTTTATTGAATTGAAAATAATGAATGTTTTTGGTATACAAATTGTTAGTTCGACACTTGATCAAACGAATTGTGCGAAGAATACACAAAAATTTATCGACAAAGATGAGTAATTTTTTGCAAAAGTTTTTTCTTCTTCTTTTATAGGTACCTACACTGAATTATTATGAAAATTTAAAACGTGTTCGTATACTCTGAGTTTCTCTGATGTAAAAAATAAATAACGAGTCTTCACGTTGTGCTACTACGAATTATTTTATTACCATAAACATGTTTTCAGATGGATATAAACCGAAATATTATATAAATATTCTTACAAATTAGTTAAGTAGGTAAATATTCGTAGGTGAAATATTCTTACAAATTAGTTAAGTAGGTAAATGATCTAAAAAACGTCATTAAAGAAAGGGTAAACGTATAAATACTATAAAAAATTGCAACTATACAATGTAAAATGTGACTTATTATAAGCTAAGAAAAGATAACAATAATAATTAAATACGATTATTATTATAGAACCAGCTTTGTAATAAATTATTTGAAGTAGCACAAAGTGAAGACTCGTTATTAATTATTATTACATCAGTGAAAAATGGACTAGGTACTACCAAGTACCCTCGGCCGAAACTATCAACAGGCTGAGTTTCTGTTTAATTTCTCCTAAAGCAAGAGGCGTAATTTCTAATATGTCAAAATGGGAAACCCTTTAAGAACTGCAACAAAAGATAGCAGTTACAAGTTGAGAAATAAAATGAGAAAAATTCCGAGAGTAGGTACCATTAAAATTTCATACAAGAAGATTTTCTTCGTTGCATTCTTTACAAACGCCAACATAAATCTTTGATTGCAACACATGCTGCGGTGTCCTGGGCTAGAATAGACTTTGGAGTGTAACATTGGGTGGTATTCGACTCTGTAACTGGTATGCGCACAGCCAAGGAGGTACCACCTCTAAGGTAGGTCTCGAGTATTTCACAATAGCCGTTTTTGTGGTTTGGTTAGGTCACATACTTAGAATGTAAGATGTTCCAACGTATTAGGCAGTATTTCATACGGCTGTCTACGGCCACCACCGAAATGGCAGAGGTTCTCAAGTCTATTTCGCAATATTATCATTTAATATAGGTACCTAATCACACATCACCTCAAATACCTACATATGTTTTAAAAGACTTTATTTTGAATTTCGAAATACTTCCATTATTTAAATAAGTTTTAGAATTTCTTCATTCGGCATGCTTTTGTCAGGGAAAACTGACATCCACTCTTGTACCTATTTACAAACTTTCTTATACCTAGCTTCTTCCAGTGAAAATAGAATACATAGTGACTCTAACGATTGTGCACAATTTTATGGTCGAGTCAATATTAATGAAACCCTTGAACAAACAATGACGATACTGTATTTAGGTCTTTACCTTTATTACTCTTTAGAAGAAGAGCTTCACCCCTCAGGCTTGATAGCCTCCTTGACTCGCCCTGGCCCGGATGGTGGCTGCATCACGCTCCTAGAGCCGCGCTGCGCCATCTCTCGTCCATTCTACTCGTTGCGAGATAATGACTTCCTAGGAGTTTGGCCTCCGTGTGAGAGTGCCGAGGCTTTCGGTGTGTTGTGATTGCGGTGGACCCGCCTGGGTTCACTGAACCTCGAGTGGACCTACTCACTAAATATTGGAGATACCACGCCACTGGGTGGTCGCAATGTTCCTGCCTCTTCGGACGTTCAAAGCCTCTCATACAAAGTCATAATATCTACGGTGCAATTTAATTTTCTTACGTATTCTTAAGTAGTTTTGTAGGCAACAAAAACATGCTCACAGCAGATTGAAGGGTAAAGTGATTCTACTTCTTCATTCTTTTGTTCTTAGATTCTATTTCTTCGTTCTATTTGGCCTGTTATTCTGATATTTTCCTGCTGTTTGAGTATTTTGTAACGTGGACTCCCTATCTATTCGTCCATATTTTGGATAGTCGTCCTGGATTTCTTTCAGATTGGGGAATGCCATCTTTAGCCGCCCAAACAGATATTGTCTCCGCCATCCTAAGCACATGCTATATCTTCCCCACCTGACAATGCCTTAAACTTGGCATATCCTCGGATGTTGAAGGGTACTGTAAAATTTAATATTTCGCATAAAAGGCACGTGAAAAAATGTCACAATGCGTTGCAACCATCAGCGACTGTACTTAGATGATGGAACGTCAAGACTGCATAGATAGGTACCCATCTTAACTTTTCCTTGAAGAGCAGAGTTATCAAAATTATTTTCTGGATTTTCTTTATAATTTTTCAGCATCATGTATTTTTCACATTAACCTTCATGAAGAATGGTGAGTTTCTATGCCCCACATCCTTGCAAGTGATATAAGTACAGAGATAAAGATAATAATCTATATATTAATACGTGAAGGAAATACTTTGTGACCATTTTTACGAAAATTGCGCGGCCGGAGGAGTATGAAATTTTGCACACTTGGGTATAGTTTATATAGAGAGAAGTGGCGAATGCTAATATTTTTTTGACTATGCATAAAAATTTTATTAAATCAATAAAAAAAGCATTACAAACACTACCGTAATGTTATGTATGTATTTGATAAGTACTCACACACACACTTCGATGTATTTGACATTGGCACAGACGCGCATATTCTTTTGTTCATCTGTGGTCACATTGAGAATATATTAATATTGTTTGTCTTTACTAATAATAGAAAAAACTTTGTAGGTACATATTAACATTTCAAATTGACGTCACTGTTTTTGAAAGAAAATTATGAAATAGCGCTCGCTCACTCTTTGACAATGGAACCTTAATAATGTTCAAACTTATAATTTAAATAAGTTATGGTCGAATTTCGAGCACTGGTCAACCACTTAGTAATGTATTGATAGTAGAGAACATTTCTTTTTTTTTGTATAAAAATATTCGTTCATTCAATTCATGTGGTTGGTTAGTAAAAGCACAGCCCACTGGAGATTTTCCTAAAAACTAAATAGCACCTTTTGCCTTTTATAATTTCCTCTATAAATCTAGAACCTTGTCACTACCGAGGCTCCGGCTGTTCCGCTGTTAAACGACTTCCGACCCACCGTGCACCGAGTAGTACAATAATAGTGAAAGATCAACGCCCTCTCTTTCTCTTTCCCTGTGTGTGTGCCCTGTGCAGACTCTTGTGAAATTGCCATGGCTGTATTTCGGACTCGGACTCTATGTAGGATTTTTTTTACGAATTAAGTTAGGTACTAGAAAACTGAACACAGCTCTGACAGGGTGAATAAAGGACAATCACCTCTACGGTGGTTCTATGTATGGATGCCTGTCTATCTATTATTCAATGAGTGCTTTCTCAACAGCCTTAATCTTTTGTTTTTTTGTTAGCTTTTTAGTTGGCTCACCGACTAATGATAATTCGTTAATGTCACATCATATCATTATGAAATTATATTAACAGCAATACTAAAAGTAGACTTTAACACTTTCTCAAAACTTCATAAGGGAGTAAAATCGGGGTAAAACTCCCTTAGCGATTTACTTCTCCCTGAAAATGGCTTCTTGAAAGGCTTTTTTAAAGATATTAATTTAATGTTAAATCTGTTATTGTTAAAGTTTATACTGACACCCTTGTATAGAAAAGTGTTAATCAGTTAATTAATTTAAATCTGAATTTAATGCAAATTCTAATGGGACAATCTAAGCAAAACAAACTAACACAGAGTGAAAGAAATTTCATTCTATTTTTGTTCTGTGAGACTGGATGCCAATTTTGTCTGCCTTCCTAAATAGACACCTCGGTGTTCAATCACTTTTTAGGCTATTATTTTAATAACTTAGCCCTATTTTTAGACTTATTTAACATAGTATTATATAAAAGACATAATTCATAATTCCTTGATAAACCCTTCTCTTTTCCTGTCTAACTTGCGTATTTCTACATGTATTGTACCAATCTTCTACTTTTTCTTTGCCTGTTAATAATTATTTGGAATAGGTACCTCTAAATTCTTCGGTTCTGACATAATCTCTTCACCGCTTTTCGGGGTTTTTTATCCATTACCGTATGACTAAAAACGGGAAAGCCTTATAGCCAACTGTCATCGCTCATTTTTATTTGCTCACCAGCCCGTCGATGAATCTTACTTTAATGGAATCATATTAACTTATTCATAGCTCCTTCTATCGCGAAAGAAAACCAAAGTTCAAAACAACGTCTTTGAAAAAGGTAATATCTTTTAAATGGAAAACCTGGTGATAGATAATAGATCTTAGCGTGGATAAAGTGTGTGTGGCGTCTTTTAAGAAACACGATAGATTGGGTGAGTGCGGGTGAGTGGGTAGAGCCTCCTAAAGAGTGGGAATCTCGGAGTTATTTGGAGAAAATGCCGCAACCATCGCATCACAAGGACAAGGACCGTGCCGTGAGACCCTTTGTTACATTATCTCAACTAACACCAAAATCGTTTTGACCCTAATGTTCGCGTGTGTGTTTGATTTTAGACAAGGTTTATATTTTGATTTCACTTTTTTACAAGCAGTTAACTATTGAATAAAATAACAAAAATATACGTACGTGATTGATTTATGTTCCAAAAAAGATTATTATTTAAGGAGTATGGAGTTATATCCGTTTTATAACTGCCTATACGAAAACATAATATTCAAAGTAAATAAATACCTAGATAAACATATAAATTTGCAAAAAATAAAAAATAGAATTAGAAGCATATTTTTATCATGAAGTGGCGTGTGCCGAACATTTTCCCCTTAGCACCATAAACTGAATGCTTATTGAAAAAGATGTCGAAGATGTAGCTACTTTTACCAATTGTAATAGTTGCTATCAACTAGCTTGAATAATAATAATAGGTATAACACTTTTCTATACAAAGGTGTCAGTATAGCAGGCGGAACTTATTGCGTGAGCCAATTTTTTTCAGTTAACCGGTCCTGTCCAATCTGACACGACATGTCAACCCAGGGTAGAAATTTCCAAAAAAACACTTGGAAAAACTCTGACCCGATCGGGAATCGAACTCGGGACCTCGTGATCTGATGTCCACGCCTAGGCTATCGAGGTCGGTAATATACAGTAGAAAATCGAATTGTTTCTATCAAACATTACCACAATACAATAATATCTCCAATGAAACCTGGGAAAAAAATCGAATTTAAAGTCGCGTCTGCAGTTTACATATTGTGATGTGATAACATGCGAAAATAAATGTCTAAATACTTACCTACACAATTGCAATAATAATGTCATATCGAAAGTGAATATTTAAAGAAGGTAAGGAAGGTAATTAGTAATTTACCCTGTGTGCATCGTGCTATTCTTGTTGAATGAATTGATTTCGGAGCTACGGAAACCAGTCCGGGTGTCAGTTCCTTGTTGTGCTTTCATAAATAAAGTGATTACGTTTAGAAAGTCCGCTTTCCTCGGGTAGTTGAACTATCGTAAGGCTGCACGGCCAGGTCGTCCCTGCGCACCGTACACGTGTCTCTTCCTACGAGTTCCTGTCCACGTGTAGCAAGCAACACTGAGGAGTGAGGACATACCTACCTGCCTGCCTGCCGTGCGACAGAACGGATCACGGTGCGATACCCTCCCTCCTCTTCATTGAACTCTTCAATGTCACAAATAATAATCTTCTTTTATAATCCTGAGAGCTTAGCCGAAGGAAGATTTTTTGACGAAGCGTGGAAAATAAATAAATTAACTCATTATTATGAAAATGGTAGTAAAACCAGTAGAAATTTTTGCCTGTGCCATAAATTATCACAGAATACTTCGTTGAATGACAGGTAGGTATTATGAAATACTGTGGGGTAGAAACAACACGAATGTCAAATATGCTGAAGTTGTTTGGACGTGCAAAAATAAATATGTAAATAAATTCAATTTTTTACTACATATATGAAGTTGTCAGTATAAGTCGGTTGACCTGCTTGCTTGGGGATTTTTTTTCTAGTCAATTAATTGATCCTGTCGAAAATGAAACAGGCCATCTCCGAATAAAAATAGAGTGAAGTGCAAACATTTTTTTACACCGTTCGGAAATCGTCCCGGGATCACCTGATCAGAATTCAATACCTATCTATAACTCTAAGACTCTATCAGCTATCGTCAAATCAATCATATTATATTTCAATGCTAAGGAGATATTGATTGTGCCTACCTAACTGTTAAAGGAGCACTGGAGTTTATATTATGTTTTGGTTTCAAGTTTTTCTTTGTTTGTATTGTACAATGTTCTGTTGGTGTCGCTAATAAATAAATAAATCAATAAATATAGATCTAAAATAAATGAGAAAAAAGGAAGACAAGTGACAAATCAGGTGGGCTAAGAAATCCACGTGATCCCATCCCAAGTGTGACTAATGTTATTTCCGTTTTGAAAAATGCAAATGTTTGTAGCCTATCCCTTAGGGGACACGGCTTGATTTGTAAGAAAAATGCGGAATCTGTCGACGAACTCGGTTCTTAGGTTAATGATTATTTTATTTGATGTACGGTCGCATCTAATGACGAAGATGATGAATCAATGGCAGATGTCAAATGGGGACGTAATGCCGGTGGCTATTGGCAGATTGCGGGCTAATGCTGAGGCGAGCAGAGAAATGGCTGTGGCTGGCTCCGTGGTGGTGTCTATGACCTCCCGAGAGTTGGTTCCGAGCCGGCACCTACTTCATGCCAGCCTTACTCTCTAGCACAGAACAATGCCGACTGTTATAATGACGGGGAATAGTTGTAAAAACTTATTATGGTGTGAACAAGTCGCCGGCAGAATGGCGAAACCGTATCTTTATACCCACTCACTGCACTCCGAATATCTTCTGCTTGGAGTGCCGTATTGGGTCGCCCTATCATTTTCGATCACCATAGACAAAGGAATATTCTTCGTCATAGTGATTTCACGGGAAAACATTAGCCAGATAAATATCTTTTTGCCGATTGATTGACCATCCTGTGAAGACTACCTCCCTTTAGCTGGTTAGTCTAGGTTAGGAAGCCTAAGGGTTGTCTCTTTTTCGTTGTGTATTTTTTTCAGAGTTTTATTATAAATCTACATCATTCAGCAAGATAACGCTTGCTCTAACCCTACTGTAAATTCAACACAGTGCAAACATATATTCAAAGCGTCTTAAAAAATATTTAAAAAATTATAATATGAGGCTCTTGATTTGAAAATCCCCGTGAAGAATTGTACGATTTCTACCGATTGAAGACATCGTCGCTAGCACGTACATATAACGTTACTCTTTCGTCCGATCCAACAGAACTGTTAATTCAGTTTCTTTGATAGAACTCTCTACAGGTGGAGGAGCTCTACCTGACAAATGAATAAGATCCTAACCTATTTTAAAATAGAGTAAATTCGAGTTACTTGAATTTTCACTTCTTTGGAATTCACGGTCGGCTTTTACTAGTCACTTAAGTTGATTAAATTTTCAGCCTTTCGGAGACTTCTTCATAAATTCATAAATTTACCTTCCACTTCAATCGACACATCGGTAGTTGATAAAAATAGCCTTGAAATTCAATTTACTTTAACATTGCTTCTTCTTATTTTTTGAATATGGCATATTTCAATCGTGATGACCTAAATAGTCAGATGGTCGTGTTTAAAAATCAACGATCTTCATCGTTGTATATTTAAAGGGAACGTATAGGTATAGATATAAGTGGAAAAACTCATAGACCACGTGACCTTTGCCTTCTAAGCCTGCTGTTACTGCGGTGTGTTGTTGCCTGTACTGAAAATATTGAGCTGTATTTGAATAGTGCGTTTTCTCAAGTAAATATAAATAAATAGGAATAAAATATGGTTTATTGTTAATTGTCAAGAGTACCGATAGAGTATAATAATACTACTTAAAATAGAGTGGCAACTTGAACGTTTTTTTGTAGACTGGGAATACAACGCCATATTTTGTTCATCGTACTAAAATTACGCGCATGCGCGCTTTCCTATCTTATACCCCTCAATATAATATTCAATTTTATCCTTAACTTATGAATATAAATAGTTTCAAAAATGACCTGCTCTATTTCATCAGCAAATATATTTTTATTTTAACTTAACATTTTAAACTTTTTTTACACATTCAAGATTAAAATGTTAAATTAAAACAAATATACATCCATTTTAGAAATAGGATGTCACTTTAAGAAACTATAAATATTCATAAGTTATGGACAAAATTGATTATGTCAGTGTGTTGATGAATATTTTAGACTAGGTATATATTTTATGAAAAGGAATTAAAATTTGAGATGTTATAATGCATTAATAAAACAATCCAATAAAATAAATTACATTTATTTGTTTTTTATACTTAATGCTTTGACATAATATTTTTTTTTTAAATAACATTTATATCACGAGTGAAGACTTAAAGAAAATTATCACAAAACCTCATATTTCTTGAGATTTGTTCATCACTCAGACCTTCCAATATTTAAGCACAGATTTTGCATTAAATTACGAGACAGATCGTTCAAACATCGCTGCACTGATGAAAACAAAAGCGACCTATATCGCAACACATGAATGAAAACAGGGAATAAAGCGTCCAAATATCATACAACGATACAAAAATAATATATTTACGTAAAATGAAATCATAAAACTTAGCATATCAAGCTTCGAAATATAAAGAAACTGACACATGGTGAAAAAAATAAAAACTCGCGCAACTAAATCAACAACTTCTTAGCAACTCAATCAACAACTTCTTAGCAACTCAATCAACAACTTCTTAGTAACCCAATCAACAGTTTCTTAGCAACAATCAACAACTTCTTAGCAACTCAATAACAGCTGTCATGCGGCTGCGCGGCTGTAGTTCCAATAATTTCCGAAAAAAAAGTTCTGGCTCAAGGACCATGAGGTGTCAAACTTATCTGTCAAATATATTGTCTATGGTTTCTATGGAAGTTTCACTACCGTGCAAGAGTCTCTTGACAATGTCTGCATGAGTTGGACGAAAGCGCTCGAGATTCAATATAAATTTTGTGAAAGTGCAACTGTGTGCTATTTAATGATGATATGAATGATAATAATGAACTTTCACTACGTAAATACACAAACTCTCCAAAAATTATATGGTTTATTGTGTGGCCCCAAATTGTTCCAAAAGGATTTACGACTGCGACTATAAAAATGCATGGCTGCAATCCCTTTGTTAAGCGTTTAACATCTCTTGATGAGTCTTCCCGGATTTATATCTCGTATAAACGAGTACAAAATTTACCTAATATAGACGTTTTAGTGTACAGACTATTGCATTTTTTTTTGTTTTTTTTTTACCCATCACGCCGTTTCCCGAAGGGGGTAGGCAGAGAAGAGTGCGGACTTTCATTATTTCCTATCATTCCGCATACATGCTTTTCTTTTCCTTTTGCTCCTGACTTGGCCCTCCTGTAAGATAGCACCGATATGGTCGGTCCATGGCATTCGTCATTCATATATATCCTTTTAGTCTTTCTCTCTACATGACCAAACCACATTAATTTATTCACTTTCATTCTATTCACTACGCTAACATCCACTCCATATTGTTCACCTTATCAATCAGTTTCTTCCGCATTTAACGTTCACTTAAAATTCCTATTAGTCAAGTTTAGAATGCAACAGTAAGATTTTGTATAAAACGTTATTGTGGAATGAAGTTCCGCATTTTGGAACTAGCCGTGTGATTCCTCCGCACTTTTTTTCTCGTCCGTTCAGAACGAACGGTTCAACAACAAAGAGGAAAAAATAGCAGCCGCTGGCAGTGCTCGGTGCTGGAAGGATCCACGGGGGAGACATGGGGTGAGGCGGGGCGGGGTGGGGGGAGGACATGGTCGAGAGAGTTAGGAGAACAATGAGGGAGGGATCTAGGAATGTACCACCATGGCATTGTGGTCGCATTAGAAAGAGGTTCACAGCACGGAAGGACTCTAAGTGGAATGTGAAGGGAAAGCGGACCACGCCGCACTCTTAGTACCTAAGTTCCTTCCAAACCAACCATCCTACACGGACCAATGCGTTCGTTCGTCTATCTCTCTACCTTAGTACGTACGGCCGCCTCTTTCTATCTAACTCTTCAGATATAGTTTGACCTTTACAGTTTAAATTTTACTAGTGAGCGACCAGTGCTAGAAATTCGACCATAACTAGGTAATTTAGATTATAAGTTTGAACATTATTTAGGTTCCATTGTCAAAGACTGAGGGAGCGCTATTCCACAATTTTCCTTAAAAAACAATGACATGGATACGTCAAATTTGAAATGTTGTTAAGTTTTTTCTATTATATTAAATACAAACAATATTAATCAATTTGACCAATGATAAACAAAATAATATATGCGTCTGTGTCAATGTCAAATACCTACATCGAAGTGTGTGTGAATATTTTTTTTTTATAAAAATGAATCTAGTATAATCTAACTACAAGTGTGCCAAATTTTATACTACCTACTCTGTCCTCGCAAATTTCGTAAAAATGGTCACAGAGTTTTTGCTTCACGTAAACACATAGATAATATATGGATTTTTAACTCTGAATAAACTCCCCTTGGTATTGCTCTTGTATCTGGTGATGAATTATCATACTTTCAATACAATAATTAGGTTTTTTTAGTGAAAATGAATCTGTGCTCACTCAAAGTGAACACAAATACACCTACTTAACCAATAAGTATAATTCCGACCAATGGATTTGTTTTAAACTATACTACTTACATTATGATAATTATTGCAGTTTGTCAAACTTTAGTTAAAATTCAAAAAGTAGAAAATAAGTATAATACATACCTAACAATAATGTTAAAAGTACCTACTAACAAGGTTACCTGCATTATTTTTTATTACATTTTACATAATACAATATTCCGCACATCTTTCTGAATTTGTTTATTTCGTAAGAACCTCTCCTGACAGTGGGAAACGCTACTAAAAAAGAATTAGCGAAGTAGTTAGCGTGTGATGCGATGAAGGGCTCCATTCTTATATATAGAGATGTGTAGGGACAGAGGCAAATGTTTAACCGTACCTACTTATAACTGTTAACTCTTGGATGGTTTACCAATCAATAAATAATTATTATTACCGATCCTCTTAGTGTGATTCAAACGGACGAGCGAGTCCAGTGCACAAATCAGGTGTCCGGTTTGCGAGTTATAATAATATATGTGGGTAGGTATATATAGGCAACTCTCTCGATATTTTAATAATTGGATTAGTGAGTGAGTGCGCAGCCTCGGAGAGAGAGGATACGCCACTTCCAGGATGTTCTTGCAGAGCTGGTCGCCACAAGAGGTTACTAACGGGATTCTTGTCTAACATGTCTGCAGGCTCCAGCCCAGCCCCAGTGACATTAGGTTCAACTTTACACACACACATGTAAATACGTATAGACAGACAGACATAATAATGTCTATATCCTCCGCCATCCGCGAATCTTTTAATTATCATTTTAAAATACAACAAACCATTTGATGAAAGCGATTGATATACACTAAAAAAGAAGACCGATTTATACGTAAAAAGTACTTGAATATACAGCTTAAGAAAGCTACCTAGGTTAGCTATAGTTACTACTAAATAAATCCCTCTTAAATTTACCTCTTTCTTTGATCACATTTTTATTGTTGGACATAGGTTGACTTCCCCTAAGATTCCATAGCTCCCAATCCTGCGCCAGCCACACCCTCCCGCTTCACGTCGTCAGACCACCTTGCATGAGGTCTGTCACCACTTCTTTGCCAAGTTCTTGGACATACGAGAAATTTTCCTAAACAATATCAAAAGTATAAAACTTAGTAGGTATTTGACAAAATTACTTTCATTCAGGTGGTCTATTTTGTAGTAAAATGGACATACCTTTTTGTCGACGTTGCTGATCTTTGAGTCTCATGGTCCAGGATAACATAAACTAAGTACCTACAACAATAATATTATTACATGTAGGTGTAGGTAGGTACATAATCAGCTGCCGTGTATTTCAGTGCCTCAAATTCAAAATATTTCTCCTTCTCACGTATTTTCTGTCATTTTTATTTTGGTCACGAAGAAAATTTGACAGTGCTTCCAATGGTATAGTCAAATGTAATTGCTCCTATTTCGAGGACAAGCTTTCCTATTCGAGGTTAGGAAGGATGCGGCAATACAATACAGTGGAGGATATCATCAGTTAGCAGAAAAGGAATTTGAGTATATAGTATATAGACGGATCGGTCAAGGCTTGATTTGAAGCCAATACTGTGGCGTCTTTGAAGTCCTCAAGGTACCTACTCGACTGAATCGAACCATATTACCTCAATACTTTAGGGAAAATTTTGAAGATTCGCTTTAAAGGTTTGAACTATCATTAAATATATTCTCCCTTTGAGCCCCATTTAGGGGCATAGGGGCATAAAAGCTCTCAATTGCGCTCGATCTTGCGCCATCATAGCGGGTACACCAGCTGCCTGAACCTTCTTCCCCCCTGACGAGGTCCAGGCGTCTCCGGGGATTATTTCTTTATCCTTTTCTGACCTGTGGAGGTTTGAGGAAGTGAGGTGGTAAACCTCACGCGCCTGATCTGATATTAACTTTTTTATTTCTTTTTTTAACTATTATTAGGTACATTCAAACAGCCATTCAGGCTATTAAGGTTTTTTGAGCTAAACCTTTGGGTAAAAGACTTGCTAGACACAGCGACAACAACACAACAGCTAGTAGCGCGCCGTATAACAGAAACTACATCACAAATAATAATAGGTACATAAATATTTAATTAATTGCTATCGTTATTGATTCATTCATGAATAGGTACAATAACATTGAGGTACTCCTCTGATAGTGGAAGGTGTCTAGATCATGTGGGCGTCTCTGAACCAGTACCAGTTCAGTACCCACTCTATAGTTTCACAAACTCTCTTGCTGCTCGCTGATCACTTCTCACCTGCTCAACTACACTCAGTAGGAACATTATGGCTCGTGAACAGCTGGTCGTCCGTGTTGATTTTAAAATATACCTACATAAAATTAATAAATCTTGGTCGTTCAATGATTCTACGGTCTAAATGTCACAATGGAAAAGTTACTAAACCTAGCAGATATACCTACATATATTGAAAACGCGGCAATTAAGTCGAACTTAAGAGCCAAGATTGGGTTCTGCATACGAGTATATTTTCAAAATTAGAACGCGGCTCTTCATTTCGCCTATTATAGGAGCAACAGGGTTATTCACAAAAAAATTTAAAATTAGAACAAGTCAAATATTTGAGACTTACCTAAGGAGGCTTTCCACCAAAATACCTTTTTTGGACACTTTTACTTAATGATTCCGCGAGTCATTTACATACATACAAAACTGAAATCATTTACTCTAAGTCATTACATTCTTTAACTAGTTTATCATGTGCTTTGAAAATTTTTCTTTTTTTCTGGAACTATCAAATTTTTCTCGGTTCATACCACAAAAATACGATAGGTACTTACCTATTGATACGTTGCTTTTGAAAAATGTGAAGATTAATCTTATAATGTACATACATACTAATTGTTAATTGTCATTATTTGTTGATTTACCTAACCTATAATTCCCCCTAAGAAAATAATTAGGCATAGTTCAAACTAAGCTTTTACGTGATTATGTAGGTACCTCTGCAGGTAGGTACTAAGTAACTTATTTCTCACATTGTAGGAACAAGACGGGGGTTTCGACATCGTGCTATCAAGTTTCCAGTTTTGGAGAAAGAACCTGTCCAATCTTACTTGGATAATTAATAAATTTGTATACTAACTTATACCTACTTAAATAACGTTTGGGCGCAACTTGTCATTGAAACTTCTTTAGGCAGATCGTCTGAGGATCCTATTCTCTTTATCCTATATTATAATAATATCCTTTTCTTTATTTGTACCTTTTGTTGGTGCCAAGTTTTCTTCTTGTCTGCTATTCGTCTTTTGTTCTAAAGTGAAAAACCTGTCAGCATAATAATATTAATAAAAATATCCAAGATATAATCAATGAAAAAAGTTGTCTCGTATTGGTATTCAATGTCACCTATAATTTGGTAATAATTACGTGTATTGCATACGTCATAATAACTTCATACCTACTTAAATACCTAATAGATACAATGGAATAATAGTATTATATCAGAATTAAGTACCTAGCTGCGGTACGTCATAATAGTGCGTAACAGCTAAAGAGCATTTACAATTACACTAATTATGAATTTATAGATCGAACGATATAAATCATTACACCAATAATACATATCGTATTACACCTACAGATAATTTATCTTTATGTTTGTTTTTTCACATGCGCATACGCATACAATGCCAGATGAGTGTTAGTAGGTGGGCAGGGCAGCGTATATGACTGCAACTGTGCAGTGTCTCTCTGCATATATGGACAACACTGTCACGTTGTTGAGAGACCATAACCTAGAACCTGATCAACTGGCTCCTGCTTACCATGATATTCTATATTATTTCTTTAATAATTAATTATCCTTATTGTAGAGTAATAAAAATTCTCCACCACGTAGGTACCTAAGGCCCCGTCCGCACTTTGAAATTTCACCGCACGGATTTTTTTTCACAATTCTGTAACACATTGAATCTTATGGGATTGTTTGAGTGTTTATTTTTTTTACTTGCGGTAAAAATCGTGCGAAAAAATCATGTGATTTTTTGCAAATTAATCGCGATGCGGATTATTTCCGTGTGAATATTTTGTACAGTAAGCAGTAGGTATGGCTATGTCCACACTGCCAAATAAAATTTGCAAATTTCTCTCAGTCGTGCGCTGGTATTACTTTCGATAAGATATTAAAAAAACGTGCGAAATTTTATTCGCAATGTGTACTAGGTGAAATTTATTTGATCACGGAATATAATCCGCAAGAACAAAATACGTGCGGTGAAAAATCGCAGTGCGGACAGGGCCTAACGGCTAGACCAGTGGACCTTTTTTTTTTAAAGGAAATGAACCCCACCAGTTTCATATGCGAATTCACTGAACCATTCTTTGTTTGAAGAGGGGTTCAGTGATAAGTTCTTAATATGAGTCGGGTGTGTGTCTTGGCCTTCACTGAACCCACGTGACTGACACACCGAACCCACTGCACTAGACGATCATGATACAATCCATGATTTAAGATGGGAGTGAAACTTGGACATGGACGAGAAACCTGGTAGTTGGTAGAAACTTACGCAGGATATGCGGGAAAAGACCGATTGATAAGGTGAGGAACGATGATCGATATTAGAAATGAATGTGGAGTAAATGTTAGCGTAGAATGAAAGTGAATAAATTGTGTTGGTCCGTGCATGTTAAGAGAATGAATTAAGAATGACAAAAAGGATCTACAAATCTGAGAGGCCGATCATATCGCAGCCCTCTTAAAGGAGGGCCAAGTCAGGAGTAAAAGGAATAGGAGACAATGTAAAAGCGAAAGAGGTTTGTCTGGATAGGAATGGATGGAAATCCGCACTCTCTGCCTACCCCCTCCGGGATACAAATTCAATTTAGTATTTAAGTGAAAAAAAAGTCATTTTGTTCATAACACAACTAGCTGAAAAATCAAGAGTCCCTTTCCATGTTTTATTGATATGACAACATGCGATTAACAGAATCAATACCAATATTTGTGCCACATACATTACATTATTATGTCAGACAGCTCCTCCTTATCATTTGGACACATGTGCCCGTTATTTTATTATCATAGGGGCGTTTTTTACCCTCTGATAAGGGGTTTTGAGCAGTTGGAAACTCACAAACATGATAAAACGAACTAGAACTACTTTTACGATACTGATTGGGTATGGTTTCTGTGTAGATGCCATTAAAATACTGCACTCATTTCCTTTTTAAGGGTTTAAACTTGGATCATATTATAGCCTTTCAAGCTCAGGGCATTTTGTGTAATTATAGGTAACTGCAGTTACTGTACCACATAGTTTCAGTTTCTATAACTATAGTATAAAAGAAAACGGAGTTAGTGCGAACCATTATCCGTAGGTACCTACCTACAATCTATTACCTAGTATCTAATGATGAATTTGGAAAGAATAAGCTTACCAGCCATTGAGTATAGTGTCCAAAAACAAGTCGCTGAAGTCCTAGCAAAGTTGTCTGATGATCTAAGTATAAGAGGAAGCATATTATATAATAACATAAAGGATCTTGTGGCAACATAATGAATTGTGGAGTTGGTTAATGCGTTCATTCTTCTGTGTTTTTTTTTACATGAATATTATTATTTCTTTCTCAACGTACTTACCTATGTATTTCAAATGCAGAATGTGAGTTTTTGTGGGTTAGCGTGGAATTTATTCGTATGGTTTTCAGGAAAGATTTGAAAGATTTGACCAAGAAAAACAGATCTTTTCTAAAAGAAAACTTTACGTTTGCATACAGCCCATGTCTTTGAAAAGTCGTTTAAAATATCCTATGAGAAATGTTAAAGTCTGCCGAAAAACCTTGATTCCATCTAAATCCCTCATTTACATGAAGATAATGTGGAAACACGATACGTTACGTAGCCACTGCCACTATCATGGTGGGTAGTTGTATGTATGTAATGACTGATGCAGGCGTTTTTGATAAGAGGCAACACGGCTTATCACAGGACGCATATGGGGTGGATCAATAAACTTATGTGAAATTTCCATTCGCCCCCATCCTTCAATATCCGGGGTAAGGATATACTTACCTACTTGATCCGTCTATCTACAACTCGGAATACGAATGACTAATTTAATTATTTTAATTTAATTATCCTCTTCTTTATACCATCTCCTAAATCATTTGAGTCGGATCCTAATAATTATTCACTTCCATCTTTTCAAACACGTTTCTGTTCAAAGCTTCAGTTGCTCCATATTGTTCCATTTTAATTCTGGTAGGGAATTTCTTAAGGCCCCTTCATTTTTATCATTGAGGGTCTCCAATATGTCGCTAGCCTCAGCGTAGAATGGTGCAACCCTCTTTGCAAATGTCCAACGCCTATATCAACTATTTAGCCGACTTTTTGCAAACTTTCAGTCCTATCTGAGCAACCTTCATCATTTTTTAAATTCTTATCTAGTCTATTCTGATTAAAACAAAATAGGTACTCTCAATTTTATTTTCCTGTCACAAATTGGACGGGATGGGTTGGCTAGAAAAATTGCATCAGGAAATAAGTTCCTTTTGTACACAAACGTGTGAATTTAAGAGAATAGGATTGGTTGGAAGAAATTGGCCAAGGCAATAATCGCGCCAATTTGGTTGATTGTGTTTAATTTTATCCGATAAAGTGTTTTAACTTTTATTAATATCTGTGGGGCTAGTACGAGTTTTATCGAAAGCTAATTGCATGCAAATAAGCGCTTTTTAGCGTGCAAATAGTGTTCTTAAATCAAACGATCGAATCATTCGATCGTTTTAGTATGAAAATTTTTCGAAACTCTTTCAATGATCGTTTCGACGTTCGATCATCGAAAACTTATACTAGGGCTACAGTTTATTAAAGAGCTCTTTAAATACAGTAGCATGGTTGGAAACTGTCAACTAAAAAGTCCAACGAAAACATAAAATCTTAGTCCATGTAAATAAGAAAACAAATTCATTGAATGATAAACTTGGGATTGATTCCACCTTAGGTGGAATGGAGTGGAAAAACCTTCTTTGCCACTTTCTACCCTCGACAGGGATAATTTCATCGGCCCATCATCTTTTTTGGGGACGGCATATTAGATACCTACCTACTTCAAACGTTTAGTATGCAACATATGAAAGCATGTTCTTTGCTTCCAATTATGGAAAAAATAGCTTTCCAATTATAATTTTTAGCGATGTGGGAATTTCTAATGAAAATCAAGGATTACATAATAAACCTTTAGCAAAAACTTATTTGCGTAATAAATTGAAGTGCCTAGAATGTTCCGTGACATAATGGGTTTGTCATATTGATCTAGGAAGGAACCTATTCTCGGATGTCAATCAGAGGTTTTCTGGGGAGCTTCCGACAAGACACACTAGGTGGCAGCGCTTCTAATCAGGTCTAATGTCAAATTATGACAGCTGTCAAACATACCATCTAGCATTGACTGATGAATATTATGCTAATATATCTCCTCTCTCTTTTGTTTTCTCAATTAAACAATTTAACGTTTTAATTATTGATGATTGCAAAAGTGGCTTTTTCTATAGGAGGTAAACCATAGCGCGTTGTGTATATAAAAAGTAAAATAAGATAAACAATTTTATTTGTAATAGTATGTAAAAAGAAAAGTAGGTAGGTACAATGATTATTCTAAACATATTATCAGTTATCTTATTATTATAATAATATATAAAGTTGTTTAATTTGTAATAAACTAGAATGATAAATTGTTTTTTCATTTTTACTGTAACACAAAATATAAACAAAAAGTTTAAAGTATTTATTTACGAAAGACAAAACCGACCATAACACAGTAACACACACGCACACTCATATGGTTGAGACTATAAACGTTATAACGTTAATTTGACCAGTGTTGCCAACGCCGTTTTTCAAACGCAAAGTAGCCCAACTGAAAATTTGGTATGCGGTCATTCCGAAAATTTCAGTATCCGAAGAGAGGTGGGAGTTCACTAAAAAAAGGTCATTTAGTATCCGGAAATGTGAAAATTCGCTAAAAGGGAAGTAATTCAAGTGGCTACCTGTCGCCTTTTAGATTTTTTCGTCGCCTATTCTCGTTCCAAATAGCCCAAACGGCAGTAAATCGCCCCCTTTGGCAACACTGAATTTGACAATAGACCGGATTAGCAAGGGCGCCTCTTGTGGCACAAAATGGAAAATCAAATCCCATGGAATTTGAATGACGTTCGTTTGTTTTTTTTAAAGAACTCATACACTCGAGATATTCGAGAATAGGTTTTAGGAAACCAGACGAGAAACATTATTCTAGACGGGTAACGCTTAATTTTATTAGCTTGAGTACTGTAGAAACACTAGAAACGTTACAAAGTAAAGCTGACATAGGTACCTATAAACCATCTGGAAATTTCTGAGAAGTAGTAAAATATCAGGAGCAACCTTCCCATATTGTATTGTAGCCATTGTTAGGAACGTAAAATCTTATCAATTTCAGTGTAACGTAAAATTATTAGTTTTGAACCATGGACGTTGCTTATCATAGGTAGATTAAAGTTTATTTTATACATATAGGTATCTACTTCTAGGCACATATAGAGATTACGAAAGACATCCATTAGAATCTCAGAATATGGTTCTGAAGAGCCGAAAAATTAAGACACCCTCCTTCCAGTCAAGTTAGGAATGATTTTTGGTTAATTTCATCCATTATAATATGTTTTTGCACGCCTTAATTATAATGAAATTAATTATATATTTAATGAAATTGAATTGTGAAATCGCGGGAAATCGTCTTATGTAGGTACGTCTTATCTATGTTCCTAGACAAAAATTATTTAGTATGTAACCTAGTAACACTCAGAATTCTAAACAAAACCTACTAGAACCCCGATTCGCATTATTATTATTTTTTTATTAATCAAATATGTTCTGCATTCTAAATTATCTCCCAAATATTCCAACGTTTGACAGTTTGATTGGCAAAAAAGCGGTTTTCTTAAAAAGGAGGGTAGGTACTCATAATTTACTAAAAATATACAACATTTCTTTTTGCTGGTTCATGTGCTGCATTTTTATTACCTATTTTTTTAAATAACTATATGTTTTGCGAGAATTTAAAAAAATAAAAATCCATTTTGCCAACCAATCTGTCAAAAGTGCTGGTTAAAGATGCTTCTCTTTTTGCTATGAAAAGATATACATAGGAGTAATCCATCTAGGTAGGTACCTAGTTATATTATTATCTATGGTCTAGCAGCAACTAGTACACCTCGTAGCT
Organism: Mystacides longicornis; assembly: GCA_963576905.1. NCBI lineage: Eukaryota > Metazoa > Arthropoda > Insecta > Trichoptera > Leptoceridae > Mystacides > Mystacides longicornis. The sequence goes on along the minus strand of OY756422.1, from coordinate 30,427,452 downwards.
GCATCTAATATCGGCGCTATGAAAGTTAGTAGCGCATTACATTGTATCCAAGAGTGATGTGTCGTAATGTAGCATTAGGGGGTAGCCAACCACGAGGAAACATCAGTGATAGCAGAGGACTGAGGAGTGCTCGGAGGAGGGCAGCGCGAGAGAGCGAGACGGGGCGAGGGCCTGCGAGCGCGCGAGAGAGGAGCGGCGATACCGTAGGATCATTGAACCCAGGACTGCGTTCCACTTGTTGCGTAGTGATGCCAACACCAAGTCACGTGGACGAAGAACATTTCTTTTTTATTACAGTTATACTTGGATTTTTTTATCCAACCTCATCAGTGCTGCGGAACTAGAAAGTGGACGCCGCGCCGCGCCGTGCGGAAATACAATATTAGGCTGCTAGTTTGTTATAAGTATCCAGTGAAGATGGCTTGAAAAACTAAAGGTGTTTTAACCGCATGGTACCGTTCATCTTAGATTGGAAATGTCGCTCTGATTGCACTGCTCAGTGCTCACGTTTGATTTGAACATCCGCACTTTTTTCAAATTACCTACTACCTAACTGTCCCCACACTCACTTACTCGTATACATATACCTTCATATCATTATTCACAAACCAGGTTGAGATTTAAGAATATCCAGCTAGTCACTCAGAACTAACGTTAAATTTCTGAGTAGCTATATTCACACTGTCCAAGGGTGGAGTAAAGTGTAATGGCGAAAAACTACCTAGGGATGTGATACCCCCTGCTAGAAAACCAACAAGGTTCTGTCGACTGAGACTGAGTTCTGTTAATGAGACTAAATAAAATAGGTACCTACCTAGTACCTAATACTTAGAAACAGAAAGGAAAACATATGACAAATCCGTACCAACCCAGCAAGACATCTTCGTTGATACGAAGTTCGTTATTGTCACTGTATCAAGTGACTGTTCAGCTCTCAAACTTAAATCATATAGGGGGAGGGGGAGGGGGACTTCGTTCAGCAGTGGACTAAACATAATGACATATACTCACTCTTAGGGGTTTTTTTAATAGATTTTCAGTGCAGATTTATTTTTCAAGTTAGCTTTTCGTACACACTGACTGCTTCAAGATTGTTACTATAAAACGACTGCGGGGAGGTGCAGGACGACCCTCACTTACTGCAATGCCCGCTGATGACAATTACCTGCAACGAGGAAGACCTACAGTCCGTGGCAAAGTCTAGTCCGGACTCGAAGAAGAAGTTAGTTATAATAAATGAACAAGCGGCAAGACTTGCCTAAGAAATATGCAAAGTAAAAGTAGGTATATATTCTTGATGGTTTGAATATTGACAGTACCCAACACAGAAATCATGCGATAATATCCTAATATCCAAATTTTTGAGATTTCAATATCTAAATCTTTCAGCAGGTCTCAGGTCATTGATCTGTTTTTAAAGTTTAGAAGAGTCAAAAAGACAATCAAAAATCGAAATCAATATCCGACCCGCTTCAAAGAAGAATGAAAGGATAAATTAACTAAGTACTTACATAAGTTTGTATCCTGATGGATCAAGGATGTTGCCCATCCCTACGATTACCGAATTCCCTCAACGCGGGAGTATGTGTCCTCTGGCACATAGGCACGCACCCACACATGCAGAGCACCAGAACGAAATAGACAATATTGTACCAGCAGTGGGGACCGTCAGCGTTAGAGTTATGTAACACTGGGGATAGGATGGAGTGGAGACTATGTAGAGGACATGGAACTCGGCGTAGGATGGAGGAAGGCCACTGCGAGAGTACCAACCAACACGTGGCTCCCAAGTCCCAACAAGGCCCAGTTGGGTCATTATTAGTCACAGCCAGCACTAAATACAAATGTCAACTGTTTCGTTAGATGTGTTGGTAATCACACATACAATCCCTACCTATAATCCATGCCAGAGTTTTACAATATAACTTTACATTTTTTACTTTTCCTTGTGTATTCTTCCTCTCTGTAATTCAGAATTTCTCATTTCAGAACATAAAATATTCATGATCAAATCTCTTCAACCATAATATAAATAACTTCATCAGCCGATTGATTTGCGCTGACAGCTATTCATTTGGTCCTGTGAACTTAGAATTGGGCTACACGGTGAGAAGTTCTGTATCTTCTCAAAATATTCTCATCTCATTCTCCTGATTTTGGCTTCTTTTTTTCATCTTGTGATAGGTACGCTTTTTACAAGAGTATTCTTCGTCTTTAATGGAGCTGTAGCCAACATTGAGCTTTGATCTCATTCAGCATGTTGTCCAACGTACTATCACTCTCATATATCAGCAGCAAGTATTGAAAAAATCTTTCGTACAATTTTAGAAACATGTTGTTCTTCTTCCTCAGCCATCTTCCACTGCTGAATATTAGCCTCTTCCATTTTCTTCTACGCAGCTTTTTTGTGCTCTTCTTTGCCACCTTCTATCTACGACAGATTTAACATAATACATATTAATGTTTTTTTTTATTTGGTAAACACAAACAAAAGTTAATTTACTGAATCCGGCCTTTATCAAATGTGCACCAACTTTTGTAAAATGCATTAAGAAAAATATTAAGTAGTATTCCACTCAAATTTGTGTGAACGTGGAATTGCCATAAGGCCAGTGGGTGATGGTCGGCACAGTGCAAATATGCTTTTCTAATCCACTCTGTCACGGATGATGGCTACAAGAATCACCATCTGTGAAAATAAATTGGAATCCCTCCTCACCATGGCAGGTGGCTGATGGCTGCCTGTGCACATCTAACGTGTATGCCGTGAAGTATTTGTATAGGAATGCAGTTAGCTGCGTCTCCATTGACAGTCACAAAGAGAAATGACACCAGCAACCGCTCACATAACAGACCCGCAATTTCTATGTCTATCCTTAATGACACGTTGACTCCGTTTGCGGGCAACTCTTTCGGGGACATCAGAGAGGCATCCGTGTGACCCACAAGACAGATCTCACACATAATAATTTACCGTGTGCGTTATTGTGAATATCATGACTTCACGTTATACTATAGTTTAAAAAAGAAAAAAAAACATCCAGATTTCTAGATTCAGTGTAGGAAAAAAAATGAGAAAACAAACTCGTTCTAAATCATTTTCCCAAAAAAGGAAAATAAAATGGCGAAATATAGCAAAAGATAGACAGACTAGTGACAAGGAACATTCCATTTAATGAACTTTCTCAGAGTAGAACCTTTCAAACGCATCTGCAGTGATACATAAAGTAGATCAATGTCTCTTTTATAGAAATAAACAGAAATCTTCCGAATCTTCCCGAGTTAAAAATCAATCAACTGCCTTGAAGACCCCAATTATGGGCATAGGGAGGCAACAAGAGTTCTCCATTGCACTCGATCCTGCGCAGTTGCGATGATCCTCCCACACCATGTCCAAGTTCCTCAGCTCTGCTTCAAGTGAACGGAACACAGTATATTATACTTCCTTGATTCAGTTAATGAAGAATCATTCTTCAGGCAGCAAAATATCTTTGTTTCACCGGTCTTATTTTAAAAAGGAGAAATAAATATAACTTTGTTGTGAAATTTATAGGTAAACAATTTTTATACAAACATTTAAAAGAGTCAAAGGGTGGAGTCCCGAAGGATCTCTTCCAGCCAACCCAACCCAATCTTTAACTGTAATCCTACTGTAACTCTTATATAAGTTTTCGATGACCGAATATCAAAACGATAATCGAAAAAGTTACGAAAAAATCCATACAAAATTATCTTATTAGCGTGCAATTAGCTTTCGATAAAACTCGTACTAGCCCTGCTGTACGGTAAGAATTTTTCAACATTTATCGTACTCCATACTTTTTTTTAAACACACTACAGCCTGTCGACAAATTCTTACCTCCTCCTTTGTGTACAAGTCTACATTAGTGACGGCAACACATTATTGATAAAAACAAAATAGCATCGTGTAATATGGTTAATTTACGATTATGTACACCAAGTACCTACTCATTCAATTGTATAAAAAACTTTCATCCCTTTTTATACCATTCATCAGCTCATTGTTTACTTAAGACGAGTTCCAGCTCCAGCAGATAGTTCTTATACACAGCACATAATAATTTTTATCGTCTAACATCAATACACACACCTTCTATTAAAATATCCCATTATTTTGCTAGTATTATATGCAAAAAAGAAATCATGTCTTCTGTCATAAATAAATCAACAACACTATACGGGTGTAAAGTCAATGTATAGAGACATCTACAGTCGCGCTCCACGAAGCTATCTGACATTTCAAATCCCATACAAATTACTAATGAAATTGGGTTTTTTGTTAATTTTTTTTAACCATAAACGACGTTTTTAAGATGTTTTTTGCCCCTGTTTGTTTTCAGTACAATGATTAGCAATAATCCTACTTTTTTGTTTTTCTAAGAAACAATTTTTTTTCTGCAACTGATTCCATACAAAATGTATGGAAGAGTGGAGCGCAAAGCTGCCAAATGACGTCACACTTTACACACGTTGGTATTGTAATTTCTGTAATACGCAACGGCTTTTCCAAAATTTGCAATTCTGCGCATTGCATAGAAAAATCAACACGATCTTTACAACACTGTCCATATTAAATGTCCAGGGGCCCTAGCTAGACAATTTGAATTTTACGAACGAATATTTCGGCAATGTAGTTAATTTTTTCACTCTCTACATTGACGAAAAATTAGAACGCCCAAGTCAAATAATTGTCTACGAGGGCTGAGTCCACGCCTCTCAAAATTATATTTTCAATCTATGGTTAAACCATAATATTAAACTTAAATCTAAATTTACCATGCGACTTATTTTGGTTGTTTTCTTTTCCCATGAGATGAACCATTAATTATAGATCTGTCTCGACGTCCTCTCCGGCAACTTTGTATCTATGTGTGGCCCAGCTACGATTAGGTAACATGTATGATTGTGTAGAGGCATGATACATAGTGGTACTCTTGCCAAGGCCTGCCTTTGACACGTGCAGTAGGTCTAAGCCAAGATAGATCTATGTAGACTCCACAGTCCACACCAGGCCGTTGTGTGCCAGATAGAAGAGGGACCACTCTCTTGCAGCATCCTTTCTAGCGACGAAAGTCTCGCAACGGAGAGCGGATCAATGCAAAGAAAGTTACTCAACTTTTTTTTTAAATTTGAGCTCACTCAAAGTAAAAATAAAAATCTATAAAATAATTCTTAAAGATGCAACAAACTGTTAATTTTATCTCTTCACTAGCTGACGCGCCCGTCGAACTTGGACGTAACCCAGAATAAAAATAATATTTTTGACTTCTTTACGACATGAAAACTGAATTTAATTTAGCTTATAATTTATTGCATTACTACCTACCTTATAAATAATATAGAACCGGTTGCGGGATGAAGTTCGAAAGATCATAAGTTAGTAATAAAAACAATTCCTCTAGGTATAGTTGCGTAACTTTAAAAAGACCCAAGAGATGGCGGTGTAGTAGGAAAAAGTCAAATATGAAGCATGTTCCGTTATTGCATAATATGTTGTAGCAAGAATAGAAACCGTTGATATAAAATTTTACCGAATTATTACAATAAGATTATTATGGTAAGGTTTCAGAATATTATCCATAGATAACAACAGCTGTTGATAGTTTCGGCCGAGGGTGGTTGGTAGTCCAGTGGAATGGATCGGCGGCTTTCGTACGTACAGCGTATTGGAGGTCGTAAGTTCGAATCCCGGCGGTGCCGACCATTTCCACTTTCACGACACAACCCTTTGGTTAGTGTGAAAGATGTCAAAATTGTACCTATTTGTGTTCACTTCGAGTGAGCACAGATTCATTTTTTCTTTAAAAGGGTGCTTGGTAGTAGTTCATTTTCACTGATGTAAAATAAATTCGTAGTATATAGCACGAAGTGAAGACTCGTTATTTATTTTTACATCAGCATAGATAACAAGCCTATCTGCTGATAGTTGGAAAGCTGTTAAACAATTTTGCATAGGTGTATGGTGAGTGAGTTAACTTAAATACCTACTTAAACAAAAAATCGTAGACATGGCTGACAAAATGTCACTGAGGCATTACCAAATTGAAAATTTGGAGTACTGATTTGATTGGCTTTTTCTGCATCATTTTGTGCCGTTCTTGAGATAATTCATTTTTCTTTTTTACACATTTTTCTTTTTTACACATTTTAATCCGTTATTATTTTGCTCCATATTTATGGTTTATGTGTAAAAAAGAAAAATGAATTATCTCAAGAACGGCACAAAATGATGCAGAAAAATCCGTTAGAAAATATTTTTCTAAACCAAATGGATTTTCTATTTTTTTCAAACCCCCACTTTATTTTGCTGCTGACTTTGAATCTACGTCTACAGAAGTTTTCACTTTTGAAAAATGTCGCTTATTGCCGCAAGCTCTCATCCTACTCAGGCTTAAATCTCCCCACTCACCTCCCAGTGGATTTTTTTTTCATGGGATTCTTCGGTGGCTCATCCCAATTACTTCATTATGGTTCTAAACTTTTGGTCGCAGTCCTTCAGAACGAAAAATATGTCCTTGCTAAGTCCATAAGTCCTTGTCTTGATTTGAGTACAGCGAGGCAGCGCGCGCTTGCGGACAGAAGCAGCGGCCCAACACGAGTCAGCTACGCCAGAACAAAGCTGAGAACGGCGCAATAATATGTAGGTACTCTGCCAGTTAGCATTATTTAGTACAGCCTAACGGGATGTCGAACCCCGGACCCGTGGTGTGTTTCGCAACGTGTTGTTGGTTTTGTATTCACTCGGTCAAGAACTTCTTGCCTCGTGAGTGCCTAGAAAAAAGAACTCTTCATCAGACTGGAGTTCTCTCTAACCTCAAATAACCCGTTACAAAATCCTGTCGATATGTTACACACATACAAAGCACCGTACATCTTATGATAATATTTAAGTGGTGACATTCCACCCAAGAGCTGATGATATACCTATACTCCAACCAAATATTAAATAGAGAGTTTAGATTGGGGGCCAGGATATCAGCCTGCAGAGGTCACAAGTTCAGACCAGCTTCCTACACATTTCTGGGAGTGTGGATGTTATCATTTTATGTTGAAATATTTAAAAAAAAATACTTGAGTAAATAATGAGTATCTACCTACTTATCAAAATAATCTTATCCTTTTTAACTTTGCCCACTAGAGATTGATACAACACAAATCCGATTTTAGATTGACTATAGTAAAAATTAAAAATTTGAATATAAAATATGGCGAATTACGCTTTTCGGCAGAACTTTAATAATGAGGTTTCATAATCTAATGAATGAAATATTTTATTTAAGTGCAGCGTATTTCCTGATCCATTTTGCCATTAATTGTTAATTATTCTGGATAGCATCAAGGGATGACAATATTATGTTCGCTGTATATGTTCATTGAATCACAAAGACGCTAAAGTTTACAGATACATATGTGCTGGATTATAAGCAAAATTATGTTTTATTTAAGGTACATCAACACATTTCAAGGGTTTCTATTATTGCAATTATTTTTTTATGCTACATTAATTTTTTTTTTTAAATTATTATTTATTCTTGTAACAAAGCCAGTGTGAAACAAATTATTCGAGGGCGAAAGAGTAGTAAAGCGGAGTTAAAAGAGTAGTAAAGCGGCTAGAGAAAGCATTCCCAAATCTGGTAGACTTCCAGGACCACCATCAGATAATAAAGGATGGTTTCCACATCACAAGAGGCTAAAATAACGTTATTATACCTTATTTTTTAATCTGATAGTTTCCATATTTCATTTACGGTTTAATGGTATAAGCAATGGTGTGCAACAATCAATTTGACAGGTCGACCTGATGGTTTAATTTTGAAGACGACTTCAACTACTAGTCGCAATAAATAAAATAAACAATGAAATTGCTCCGTCTTAGTGTGGTGGTTCACACAGACTGTGCGCCACGAAAAAAATATTATTAAAAGAGAGTACCTCGAGGCTAGAGGCGGACTAACATAGAGTGGCTGCCTATACCCACTCACAAAGGAAACGAAATCTCCGTCTAAAAGACGTCTAACGGTTCCCTCAAAATATTTTGTGTAGTGCTACGTTTTCCTAGGAAAAAAGGCGGCCTTAACATTATGAACGCAGTATGATTTGAGACAAAGCCAATCCAATCCAAACTCCCTTAAGGCCCCACTTAGAGGCATAGTGAGGCAACAAAAGCTCTCCATTGCGCTCGATCTTGCGCAACGTTTATGACCTCCTACCACACCATTTCCAGATTCCTCAGCTCTGCTTCGAAGGAGCGGAGCATAGTATGAGAGGGTCTTCCTCGTCTTCGGGACCCTGATGGGAGGAAGAACAGCGCTCTCGTCGGCCAACTGTCATTCGGCATCCTTAACACATGTCCCAGCCAAGTCCATCTCCTACACATAATGGTAGAGGTGATGGGCTCACGCTGGGTACGCCGACGTATAGCGTCGTTCGTTAGACATGCACAGCATTCTATGTTTATTTCTTTCACTGCCGGCAGTAAAATAATGAATGGAAGCTCGAAAGACACAGTGAAAGCTGTATGTAAGGTACCTAGATTTAAATTTGTGCAGACTTATAGGGAGCTGTCGAATGCTTTATACAAAGGGATGGTCACCATTTTCAATCTTTGTATTCGTAAACAGTATATCTTAATATAATAATTTGGGGTCACACAATTAACCGTATTATTCGTATTCAATCAATAAAACACAATTCGAATACATCACAAAAAGATTTTCATACCGCAGTGAGATTAGGACGGAAAATGGCGGAGATTAGTGGTCACATGGTTCTATGAGACTGCCTGGTTTATATCTAGGATTCCTGCTGCATATCTTGTTTCATAACCAGTAGCATATTAAGACGCCCGCTGAAATAAAACACATTGACTAAGTAAAAAGGTTACCTAAATTCAAAATCTTTTGCAATGATTTGCAATATTATTAACAATACAATTGAAAATTATATTTTTCTATGTATTACGGCCGTTGAATTGCTGGTCCGCTTTTCTTGGAAACCATTGCATAAATCTAATAGCAGCGGGCCACGGTGGAACTGATCGTGAGAACATGGAGGGCCATATTGGGCGCTACTCTGGATAGTTTTTGCTCTTTCGGTCCATTTCAATATCACGAGCTTCATCAGTTTTTATGAATATTTTTAAGTTATCAGAGTCATGAGAATTTCAAAACAATATCTCATGTGAAGTTCAAAACATGTGGGTACAAATTTCTACAGCCTTGTGCTACAGTAAATTGCATCTATGTCAAAGAAAATGAAATGCAGCGTAGGATTACAGGTTCTCCATACAGTAAAAAGAGTCTCGTGTCCTTTTTGCATACAGCAATAAAAAGTTCCTCAACATTATGTTTGTAACTAATTAATCATTATTAGGGAATCCAATCCCGCATGAAATTCGCGATCCCGCAAGCTTGCGGGATTGGTGACCTCAATCCCGCGGATCCCGCGGGATTTGCGGGATCATCGGGATTGACATTTCTTTGTTTGAAGTAGGTTATTATTATCAAGAAAACAATAAAATAAAAATAAGTATGCATATTTTTAATTATTAGAAGTGTTAGCAATTGAAAATAATGATATTTTAGAGGTAGGTATAAAAAATCCGCTTCATTTAAGGAACGATATAATACAACATCTGAACGTTTAAGCTTTTAGCATTGTGATTAGTATTGACAAATGAACACATTTATTGATTTAAGAGGCACAAAAAATAGTATTTTTTTCTGATAATACTTCCGAAGAAATCATAAAGTGTCTAAACGTTGTAGACGGAATTGACTTTACATAATTGTAAGCAGTTTCCAAGTAGAGGTGAGCGTTATAACGAAAGCTGATAAAAATATTCGATAAATAAAAATAACTTATTCTCGTTATTCGTATTAAACGATATTTGTAAATATATCAGAGTTATGACTTTACTGAATGACTTTTTTAGCGACATTATACCTTACCGCCAACGGACATCAAATTTTCGGAATGATTTTTTTTTGTAGAAAAGTCTTTCTTCCGGATACTAATGAAATAAATAAGCCTTTAAAAATAACGTTATTTAAAATTTATGAAACTGCTATAAAAAGTTTATGAATTTAAGCCCACCTCTACAATAATAACAATATCAAAGTGCTTTCCTATATTCTCTCCACATCAGATTAAGAGAATTATCTCAAGTGGGTACGGATACAGGTACAACAGGTCTAGACTCAGCTATCCATTCGGTACGTTCTCATTCATTTTCTAGTGTAAGCGAAGGATCATGCTTTGCCTTTTTGCCTTTTTCATCGTCGTTGATGTCGTTGTCATCAACTTGCTGGTGTTCAGTTTCTTGTTGGATCCGCGCGTCTGACAGCATTCTCTTTATTCAACACACACATTTTAATTCTTACTTTGCTCAGATAAAAGAATGGATCGTCCACCACATTTGTAGATCCTGAATATTTTTCTAGATATTTTTACGGCAGTCTTTGATGTACTTACTTACATAATCCACGATCGCTCCCAGTGTGGAGCATGTGGACGCCACTAAGTTCCTCCCAGCCTCTCTCTCTATCTTGCGCCAGTTGCACAGCTTCATCCCAGCTCAATCCAGCATCTCGTAGAACCGCAGTGAATGCCCGCATCATTGTTAATTTCGGCCTGCCTCGCCTTCTTGTCCCATCCGGATTGTAGTAAAGACTTGCATATTCAAGACTTTCGGGGGACATGCGGAGAACATGGCCAAGCCAGCTCAATTTGCGATTCTGGATCACTGAGGTGATTCGTTGTTGTGACATAGTGGTACCATATAATCCCCAAAATCTGTCGCAGAAATCTATTCTTAACACTAAGGATCTTCTTCTGTTGAGGCTTCGTCAGATGCCAGGATTCCCAACCATATAACGGCCATTGATGTACGGCGTTCTTTTATCCGACGAGATAGCGACACTATAAGTTCCTGGCTTATCCTGGTATTTTGTCGATCAATTTGGTTTCTGCATTAACTAACATTGCATCACGCAGTAACCTTCTTTGACAATTTACTACGCTCGATACTGAATCTCCTACCGTGGGAGAATCCCTAGCCACAGAGTAATTCAAATGACATTGATTTTGTTTCGTTCCGATACAGGATTCACACAACACAAAATATAAATTCAAAACTTACTTAGTTGTAACTTAAAAACTGAAAGTATAATTATTTTCCATATGAATTTCAAGGAAAAGTCCCGATTTTCCAGCGAAAGTTGATAAATCTTTCATTAATGAGGTTGTACAGGATCTAAAAAATAATCAGAACTTCATCTGAGCACATTCTTATTGTTTATTATTTTTTCCTTTTCAGTCCCGCAAACGTGCGGGATCCCGCATGAGAAATCCCGCATTTGCGGGATCCGCGGTTTGCGGGATTGGATTCCCTAATCATTATTAATGTTACATTTGTGACAGTATCAGTATATTTGAGCGGGAATTATTTCTACGTTCACTGAAGTGGAATAATTTATTTTCACAAAAAATGTCCTATTTAGAGCAAGTAGCAGACAATCAAATCACTGGAAGGGCGGACAATAACCACGTCAAATCGCTTTTAATTTTAATTACGAATACTTTATGTCTATGGTAATGCCATTCTCGTTTCTATTATCTTTACTTCCTGTGTAGTGTTGCCACCCCCTGAGAACTGGACTATAAATACAATGCGACGGTACCTACCTATACCCACCACTCAGTGAACGACCGGAAAAGACTTTTCCTCAATGAATATTCAAATGGATATTATAATGGTTGCATTTACAGCTTAAATACTCATCCAGGACTTGGGAAACACAACACAAAGAGAACTGGGTAGGTGCCTACCGGGCGTGTCGTTCATTTCGTTACAAGAATTTTTAGTGGTTATTATTATTATTTCATTCGTTAATGGGGGATTGTAAACTTTTCTTGACCCGGAGGAATAAATTTAATTGGTGAACATCAAAAGGAAATGACGAATGTTCTGCTAATTGGCTGTCGTGTTGAGTTGAATAGCTACATCCAAAAACACGACTAACAGTTATGTATTTCAAACATATAATTACGATCAATGTTAAGCAGAAATAATTCATCACAATCACCTGCACGTTAGAAAGTTTATTCAACAGGTAGGTACCTAAATTGATCATAACTAAAAAATAATACGCTACCCTTATAAAATGGTATTTTTTTTTATAAATGGCAATATTATAAGTGTTGACTATACGAAGCGCTGTGACTGATGTTTAAAACAGAGGGATTCCCCCCTCAGTAACCGGAAATAGCAAATTTAAAATACTCTTTGCTTCAGATTATTAATGGAATCATTATGTTGTGTGTGTGTGCATGTATATTATATGTTAATGAAAACGTGGTACAAGTACCCGATTCGTAAATACGAGTAGATGCTGTAGTACTCTTATAAAGAGTTCAATTTATATGTAGCGTTCAATGGTGAGGGATATATCGAATATTACATTGCCTGAGATTCTCCAACTGTAATCTTAGGGTCGAAAAGATGTTTTTAAATCATTTAATGGCGGAAAATTCTTCTCAAAGTGTAAGGAAACTGAAATCCATCGAGGCGTCCGTGCAATTACTTCTTCTAATGCCATTCTAGTTCTGTACAACCGCGGATCCAGGGGGGGGTTAGGGGGGTCATGACCCCCCCCTAGGCTATGTAATCTCAAATTAATAAAATCTTTATTTTGCTGGCATAATTATAATTTCAAGTGGGCCATGACCCCCCCCTGGAGCAAAAGTACCATACCTATAACAAATTTAGGAAATGACCTTTTTTTTTTTTTTAGGAAAAGTGTAGTTTTTAGATACCAAATTTTGAAAATGACATTTTTTTTTTTTTGTAGGAAAAGTGTAATTTCCAGATACCAAATTTTTAAGATGACCTTTTTTTTACTTTGTGACCCCCCCCCTGGTGCCAAGGCTGGATCCGCCCTTGGTTCTGTAGATGTGTAGATAACCCTTTAAACTTTGTATCACCTAATATTTATTTTATTTCCAGTAACCCATAACCAAAAATATAACGAAATTTTGTTGTGGTACTTACCTACATTTCACAGGTAGGAAAACAAAACGGTTGGTTTTCATTTATTTTCTTCGCAATTTTTCCATACTTATTTTCTGTTTCAAAATATTTTTGTTTTATTTAGAAGATACATCAGCCTTAATTCTGTGTTACGAATATGTTTAAGTGAATTTAAATAATTTTTGTTTTTTTTTCATATGGGTGAGTATAAAATAATTCGTTTCAAAACAATGAATATTTAGAGGAAATTGCGAAGATCGAAAACTTTGATATTTACCTATACTTACTTACTTCCCGTATCCGGTTTGATGTTTCGGTGCTGAAAGGATTAGCCGGCAGTAATGCCGTTACCAGGGGACGCCCGATTGCTTTTATACCTATAAGGAAAAAGGATGACATGTTCGGAATATTTATTTTTCTTCTTCAATTAAAATAGAAAAAAAAAACCATTTCACAGAACTTTCTACCAAACAAAGGCAAATATTTTATTAGCGATGGCTAAGAATTTATTATTATTATAGTCGACATATTGAGAATAACAGACACGCTTGAATATTGTTAGGCCTCCCCTTGCGTCGACTAAATGGCGGTCTAATCGCTCCAAATTTAAATATTACACATGAGGGTTGCCAGAGTACAAATATTACATGCGTAAATAAATTTTAGCTGGGTACCTACTTGTTTTCAAAGTACTTAAAACTTAACATTTAAATGACATCCACTCATGTAAACGAATGACTACCTGTTAGAATAAATTTATTTTATTTTATATACTACCAACAAACAAACTATTTGATTCAATCATTGAATTTGTAATTAGGGAGGTAAATGTTTACAAATTTGAACCACTACGAGATTACCACCGTATTCTGCTGTTTCGATGGCTGGCTTAATGTGATAACTTTACGTGAAGAACGTTCGCCATTAAGGTGGTCGAAATGCTGAAATTCAAAATTAAAACTGTTTGGAAAAAAAATGCAGTAATGTTTCTATCTCGGTAGCCTAGTGGTATAGCCGCTAACTTCAGATCAAGAGGTTCCGGGTTCACTTGAAATTTCTACACGGGATTAGCTTGTCACAGATTGACTAAAAAATATTCCTTAGGTAAGCTCCGCCGCTTATACCTACTGACACCTTTGTAAGTAAGTATACATATAAATCAATCAATAAACTAATCAAAACTCCTTTACACCCCACTCAGGGGTATAGGGAGGAAACAAGAGCTATTCTCTCACATCATGTCCAAATCCCTCAGCTCTGCTTGGAAAAAGAAGAACACGGTATGAGAAGGTCTTCCTCGTCTTCGTGACCCCTATGGGAGGACGATCAGCGCTCTCCTCGGCTACCTGTCATAGAAAAGCGTTAATAATTTATTTATTTATTTATTTTAAATTACATATACGGGGTATCCTCGACTACTTGACGTCTTTTTCTGTGTCGGATTCATTAAGGAATCAAGGCAATCAATCAATCAATACTCCCTTTGAGACCCTACTTACAACCGTAGGGATTCAAAAGAGCTCTCCATAGTACAGGCACCCATATTATAGGCTAAAATGAATATACCTAAGTTTTGATAAGTAAACATTCCGTTGCCCATTTACAGATTAGCCTCTCCTCTATACTCTATACAATCTATACATTTCAATAATTTTATTTCCCTGTAACCACCCTATCGTTATTGTTTAGTCGTCTATGAAAATGAATGAATTTGTTGCATCATTGAGTTCACGCAATCAACGGTAATGGATCTTCGCTTGTCAAAAAATTAACTATTTCTTTCCACCCGGAACTTACTCAACGCTTGTTTTGCTTTTATAACTTTTTTTTTGTTCACACATCCTATATGTTAGTTGTCAACAGAAAATCATAAGCATAACGCTAAAAATACACGCATACGAATAAAAAAAAACTTTTATTGTTTTTATTAGAATAAAATAGCTCCTTCCTTGCAATGCGAAAAAATCTTTTTCGAAACACTGCTCTACCTATGTAGAATTTTTTTTTTCTTGTAACGGCTTTCCGTCCAATTTCGGACGTCGTAGAAAATTCTTGAATACAAAAATAAAGAAACACTTTACTAAATACAAAATGGAAAAAGCTCTTGACTACCATACACTAAAGAAAACTGTTTCTATGTAATAAAAAAAATGTAAGTAAAGTCAAAAATAGGTATGAATAACCTTCTTTTAATGGAGATTTTATTGGATTGTGGTCTTACAAGGTGTTTCGTACTTTACAATTGAGCTCGTGGGTTCGATCCCAGGTGCCGACTATCAATTCCTGTGTTTCACGACACAAGCTTTAAGTAGTTTACTGTGAAATACTCAGAGTGTAATTGTGTTCGCTTTGAGTGCACATATATTCATTAAAAAAATTAAATCAGAAAAGACGGTGTATTTGCACTAGTATTTATTTTATAAGTATATTTTATATTAATCGCACACAAAGTTTAAGCAATGTGGAAATTTAGTTTTGATTTTTTAAAATTTAAATTACATAGGTATCCAGAATCTAATTTAATGATTTTATGAAGTTATTTTTTTTAAATGAATCTGTGCTCATTCGAAGAGAACACAAATACACTCTTTGACATCTTTCACACTAAGCAAAAGCTTGTGTCGTGAAAGCGGAATTGGTCGGCACCCCCGGGATTCGAACCTATGACTTCCAATACGCTTTTCGTACGAAAGCCGCCGATCGATATCACTGGACTACCAACCACCTCTATTATAGAGTTGTAGAAGATGTATTTGTTTACTTATTAGATTCGCCAACAGAAAACTGAAAAACACAAATCATGACACAAAAATATAGAATCTTCAGTGCTCCGATAACAAGTAGGTATCTCCCTCATAGCTATCAATGTCTTCTGTACATCCCTGGGAGAATAGTTTGGTCCCACATAGTCCATCCAAGGATATCGCCATTACACGGTGCAACAGGTAGGGAGGCCCCGCCCCGTCAGGATACGAGTCATTTACTCCTTTAATGCTGTTCACCCCTCAGCAGCAGACCCTCCACTCCGAAGCGTACGCCGCACTAGGAGGCGCCCCCCTACTATTCATGGAGGCGCTTGATGGGAATTACCCTCGAAACTGTTAAAAAGCGAAAGAAAAATAATTTACAAAATATATATATTTTTTTGACAAACGGAAAACATTGGCAATTTTTAAACATTTTGTCTGAATTGACTGCCTCTTTTGACTAGTTATAATATTGTACAATTTATGGTTTCTCAACGGTGACACTATATGATTCGTTTATGATATCAAAATGCTAAAATTCATTCGATTTTCTAACGAATAAACACAAAAATGTATCTCTAGCTAACCAAACAAGTTGGAATTCACTTAGACGTATAATGAAAGCGTTTCACTTAAGTTCCTCAACTAGTTCAACTGAAAAAATCTTGTAATAAGCAATGAGATGAAAAGTTTTTCCTTGTTTTTGAATAAAATGGTTTGTATGGAAAACGTGGACGTGGGGTCCCACAGGCCCCGACCAAAATTTGATGGCTTGGTACCCACGTGTTTTGAAGTCAATTCCACCACCAACTCCATTTTCAATCGTTTTGAGACTGTATAATGCTGTGCACCCAGGTGAAATCGGGAAGTTGCTTGTTTTTGAAATTCGCGACAAGCGAGAGGCCTCTGAGACCCCTCGTCCAAAGGTTAAAGATTGATAAAATTCTGGATGTCGCGATAGTAAGATGGTTTTGAATAGAGCCCGAATATCTGGAGTACCTAAGGGTCTGTACACATCTGAACACTCGCGGTAACGTAACCAATGTAACTGTGAAAACACAAAGAACGCCGATTCCGACCGGCGCCGATTGCCGCAAAAATGTTGTCTATGGTTTCAATACATTTAAATGGGCATGCCGGAAAGCGGGTTCCTGCTTTTGCTGTGCTTATGCCCATTCCAATGCATAGAAACATTCTTTGCGCCGCGCGCCGGCCGGTCGGAATCGGTGTTGTATGCAACGTAGTACGCTGTACTGTGGATTTTTACTCATAGTATATGGAATATACTTACATGAGTCTTGTGATCGGATTTCAAAAAAAACAGATTTCGCTGAAATTAATTTTCTCGACGTTTTCGAGGGTGTAGACTCCAAAAAAGCAAAAAAATTTTTTTTTTTTAATTTCCGCGTATGCCAAAAATGTGTGCGCACCCATATGTCATAGTAATTCTTATCCGATTTGATTGAAATTTGGTAGAACGGTTAGCCCCTCGATGTAGATGAGTCAGTAAAATGTTGAGATCTGTACCTTCAGGGGAACCCTCTTAAAGTATCCAAAGAAAATTTCACTTGTTCTAGAAAAAGGGCTAAAGAAAAAAAAAATTCTTCGATTTTCATAAAATTTGGTATACCTACGGGTTAGTCTTATGCTCCTACACAAGCACGTAAAATTTCAGTGGGTCCCCCTTAGTACCGATTAATATTGAATATGTAGTTCTAAAGCAGATACTAAAAAGCTCCAATAGTCGATATCATTTTAAAGTTTCTATAATAATTCCAAGGATAAATTCATTTTAATCGTAAAATTATGAATTTTTATGCAAAGATATTATGTTTTACACGAAAAGGCTGTTATAATATAGGTACTATGAGTTCTCGGCTACCCTAGGTTAGCAGCTTTTTGTAATCATTGCATTGGTTACTTTACCGAGCGTGTTCAGATGTGTACGGGCCATAAGAGTTTATCGGTTGAGGAAATAAAAGGGAATTTTGTTGAGGTCTTGATGAGGGTTAAATGTTCGGCTCGCGGACATATTCACAATAAGACAGAGGTGCCACAATATTATGTTGGATTCGCTATATAGATTATATATATGCCGGAGGACTGGTCCGTGACGACTTCAACCACGACTCGATCGTGATAATGTAATTTTCCTTTCCTGCTTTTGATTTGATTTCGTAAATATTTCTACCCCAATTATGAATTATTTATTAAAATTATTGTAACAACTTTTAATGTATGTGAGAACAGGGGATGAAAATCTTAAGCGGAACGTTTTGACAAGTGCATGAGCAGGTAGGTAGGTACCTATTTATTAACACTCAAATTTAGGCTTTTATATTCCTATGCGGAACTTTTCAATAGTTTTTTCAGTTCTTCTGTAAGGAAGATATTTGACAATACATAATAATATGTAGGTATCTACACATATTGTTTACAGAAAAAAAACGTAACAAGTAACTTGAAATTAAACTCTAGGTACTTACCTCATTACAGAAATATTGATATCTGATAGGCTTTTCGAACAAATGGCTTGATAAATAAAAACATTGCAATATATTGAACAGATGAAGAAAACACGCTATAGTGTATGAAAGTCCAACAAAAGATGACTACCCTTCATACGTTTCAAAGCTTCACACAACATCTACACTAGAAGAACAGTATTTCAGTGCCTATATAAAATGTTCTCTATTCCTCCATTAAGTGTAAAGCCTCAGAAGTCTAGACAAAGCCTGAAACCCCGACTCGCATTCCCAAGTTTTTTTGTGTCCACTACGCCTGTTCTCGGAGGGTGTAGCTGTAGACAGAGAGTAGGTACGAACTTGCATTCTTTACGATCCAAACAAACCTCTTTCGCATACGTCATCGTGTCCTATCCTTATACTGACTTGGCCCTCATGTAAGAGGCACCGATATGATCGGTCCACGTCATTGTAGGTTGATCGGTAGCTTCTGCGCTCTCATTTTTTAAGATATATACACGGTGACTGGTAATTCGATACATTACTTGAGAGGGGTTATACTAGAGCAAGTTTGCAACAATTTTGTTCTCATTAACCAGGGGTCAAATGCAAGTGGTTTTCGAGTATATTTTAGTCTTTTTTAATTTTCCATCTTTTGATCTAAAACTGAAAATTGTGAACAAAGTACTCCATTTTGGAAACTAAAAATACATTTTTCTAATAGCTGAAGAATTAAGGAATAGTTGAAGTTTTTACTTCAACTATATATATGTATATATATATCAGGAAGAAAATTTCAAAAACCTCAGAAATACAATGTTTTAAAATCACAAGTCAGTTTTCATTTTTAATTACGATTTTTATATAAGGGAGTTACTCTAAAAAAGTATAATGCACTTGGCGTATAAAGCACAGAAAAAACTTCCCCAATTAATAAGATTTCCGAAAAGGTATAAATGTTTACCACTTTACTCAATTTTGGAAAATAATCAATATTAAACGATCAGCTATGAAGGCGTAGGCGTTTTCATACAAACGGCTTTACTTCAACAAGAATAAAATTCAAAGCTGCGCTGCGCTTCGTTATGATCACTACAAGGCCCTACTAGAATTATGATGATCACTACCACAAGGTCTTCCAGCATTAGTATGGCGACGTTGAACTGATTCCGCGCCTTTTGAAACATTCATACGTTTCCGGAAAGCTTATTGATTGGGGATGTATTTCCTGTGGTTTGTATTTTTTTTTATTTCCTTTATTCTTCAGCTATTGGAAAAATGTATTTTTAGTTCTTAAAATGGAGTATTTTGTTCACATTTTTCAGTTTTAGGTCAAAAGTGGGAAAATTGAAAAAGACTCTAAAAAGTTAAATAACTCTAAAACCACTGGCATTTGACCCCTGGTTAATGAGAACAAAATTGTTGCAAATTTGCTCTAGTATAACCCCTTTCAAGGAATGTATCGAATTACCAGTCACCCTGTAGGTATACATATATAGAAACCCTTTTTATCTTTATCTCTTCATTCAAAATTGAAGTCCAAAAATATTTCAATGTTTGACAGTTTTGTTTGCAAGAAAGCGGCTATGTTTTTATGGAGTATAGGAACTCACATAATATTCTTTATTGCTTCTTAAGTAATTTACACCAAATATATTCCCATTTTCTACACATAATAATCGAAATTTTCTAAGGAATCTTTCTCAACAACCAATCTGTCAAAATAGGAAGGAGTAGGTACTCCATATGGGTTGTTATAATTATATGAAAATCTATGGAAGAATCCTTATCTTAGTATATACCTACTTGTCTGCTCATCGGTGGAGTGAATTCATTGCAATTATGAAATTCTACTGCATGGATAATTACTCCTTGTGATTAATTATACAGCATGCTGTAGCGTGGCGTGTATTGTTCAACTCATTGGTTTGTACTTAAGCTATGTAATTATTTTCTATTTTTATGGCATTTAATTCTTTAGACGAGTAGGATCCTCATGGTCGTTGATCTGAAAAATATTCAAATCCCTATTTTTCATATTTTAATGAAAAATAGGTCCTAGGAGTCCTGGCACCTGACCATGGCCCAGTCACAAAAAGTCTCATCTTTTGAAATGAAGTGCCTAAGGAGAATTCTGGGCGTAAGATGGTACCACCGCATCACGAACGACGCTATACGCCGGCGCACCCAGCGTGAGCCCATCACCTCTACCATTGTGGGGAGGAGATGGACTTGGCTGGGACATGTGTTAAGGATGCCGAATGACAGTTGGCCGAGGAGAGCGCTGTTCTTCCTCCCATCAGGGTCCCGAAGACGAGGAAGACCCTCTCACACTGTGTTCCGCTCCTTCGAAGCAGAGCTGAGGGACATGGACATGGTGTGGGAGGAGGTCATAAACATTGCGCAAGATCGAGCGCAATGGAGAGCTCTTGTTGCCTCCCTATGCCCCTGAGTGGGGTGTAAAAGGGAGAATTGATTGATTGGTTGATTGAATAAAAATATAGAAAAAATGTTCCGGCAAATATAGAGAATTCCCACTTGATCATGCTGGAAATACACTACTAGGCGGTGATGCGTTCGTAGATGCTGATATCCTGCCTGCAAATAGACTGCATGGAAGATTTGTTTTAGTTGGCGCAAGCTAGAAATGTATATTTACTGTCATCGTGGCCTTCCTTCCCGTCTCCTACATTGCTCTCTGTCGGCAGCCATCCTGTGCCGTTGGTGTCACTCTCTTTATATCACCGGACCATCGAAATAGGGACCTCCCTGGGTTTCTGCTGCCACGTTATTCGGACCATGTGTCCAGCCCAACTCCATTTCAGTGATTACTATTTTGCTATATTGCTATTTTTTTGTCTACATCTGTCACCTTTGTCTTTGCGTTTTCTGTCTGACAAACTTATACTTCAAGCATACTTCTCTCAATTCCTCGTTGAGTTATGCTGAGTTTTTGCTTAGTTCTTTTGGTGAAGGGGGTAGTTCCAAAGCCGTATGTTAGTACTGGGGGATGCAAGCATCAAAAACCCTTTTCGTTAATCCTAGATCAACCACTAAACACCCATCTTCTTCTCCATTCCTCCTTATCCAAAGCGATCTTTTAGAGTTCCTCAAAGGAGGAACAGTAAATTTTAATGTCGATATACCTACTATGTTACGTATTGCACGTTTCTGCTCTCGGCGTGGATGTCATCGAGAGTTTGTCCCTTCAATAATCTGTCAACGTTGTTAATTATTATAGGTTCATGGCATATTGCCTGTCCATCTTTCATTCGAAACAAGTGCATTCCTCCTTCGGTTCGTTGGAGCACCTCATAGAAGATATATGTAGAGAAGCTCTTTTTCGTTTTTCATTAATAGAAAAAATAACTAAGTAGTACCAAATGTTGCGATTTTTGTTAAAATAATTCCTGATTGTTGTATCAGATTCGAAACACACCGGCTATTTAGGTTCATCTGGAGTGATATGCATTGTTTTCACCATAAGATAATATAAGTCACAATGTGAATCTATTTGGTAAGAATGAGCACAATAATAATTATTATAAACAGTATTAAGTTCTCGTACAGTCAATGATTGTTAGCGAGTCGGAGAACAGAAAGCATAATTTTAATAATGAATACAGCACCTACTGTCGGCGATTTGTAGAATGAATATGGATGTAGTCTGTGGTACGTTACCCTTAATTAGTATTCATAGCTCATACCTGCACTTCCTTGAAATTAAAACTCAAGAAAAAAAAACTGGTTGGTATTAAAAATAAACGTTAAAAAATCAGTGAAGCAGGTAGGATCCTGTTGGATGGATGACCGCCCCTGTGTAAGGGTGGAAGGCATTGGTGTGCATCCACCAAGCTAAATGTAACGACCGCAAAGAAACACACAGACAGTGTTTTTCTGTGATTTCTTTCTGCACTTCTTATCTTTCTTTGGACTTGTAGAGTAAACCGCAATGTAAGGACAGCTGATATAGTAGGTGATCGAACAAAAGGCATAGCTCATGTTTCCGATAAAATAATTAAGAGATTTTTTTATAGCCCTTGATTCGCAAACAAGTGAGGGTTAAAAAGTTCCCTCGGTCATCATCGCATCGCACGCTTGAACGGCTGGATCAATTTCGCTAAATCTGTTATTTTGTGTCTGTTACTGCGAGGAGAATCTGATATTTTGTGTTTGTTACTACCAGGAGAAGGTTCTTATGAAAGAAAAAATTAAGAAAGATGCGCGGTACATTAAAAAATATAAGCACACTTAAGGTAGGTCCTTTTAACAACACCCTATTTCCAAAATTGAATTACCGATAAGCACGTCATATTACTCGAATTATGAAACTGTTGATCTGATTTGCCACCACTTATGAACTTTGAAGATTGATTAATCTTTCAAAAACATATTTGGATTTCCAACCAGTAGCTGTCGCCAAACATTTCGTCTATGCGCAAATCGCGGTCAGCTCCTCAAGGACCCGGATAGCGTGATACCACAAATTAGGAATTATTGGAGCAGTAACCAAGAGTCAGGACCGCGTCAACTTGCATGGGTGCTCTCTACTCCGATATTCGTGCGTAGTGACTGTAAACTTGGCTATTTGCCTGATCGTTTTGGCGATGGAAGAAGTCCTATAAATATATTACTAGTGAGTGCAACGGGAATTCGTTTACTATCTCGAAGCTAAATTTCTTCTATTATGATTAAACCAACTCAACTAAATAAATAAAGAAAAAATAACAACTAATGACTCTAACAATTCATTACTAATGTTCGATTTTTAAATGGAACAAACCACTACGGGCTTACGACCGTCTTCTACTGTTATTTCGAAGGCTGGCTTAGTGTGATCATTTTACGTTAACAACGTTCGCCATTAGGTGGTAATGTTTGTCTCCGAAACTCCTAATCATGAGAATTCTCAACATGTTCAACATGTCGAAAAATCTCATGTATGCAACAAGTAGAAATTTAATAATAAAATGAAAAATAGAGAAAAAAGTTGGAAATTATTGAGAACAAGAGAGCAACCAAATTTAAAGACTGCGACTGCTGTCATATATTTGGCGCCAGGAAGTGAAGCCCACCTCTGACCACTTTTTTCTGAAATACTGTTTTAGATTAATTTTACTTCGCTTTTAGCAAGATACAGCATTTTATCATTAATACACAGCCCATCAGTCATACAGAGATCTCACAGAAAGGTGTGAATTTCTCAATAGGTGATAAACGTAAAAACTCACTTTTTGTGAATTGAAATAGAAGAAGGAGATAAATTCAATGATTTAAAAAATCATAAGTTTGACAAAATAGAAAGCAATAAAATATCTATAGTAAAAGCGTAGGTACTATTTATCCTATGTTAGAATTGAATTTTGTTTGCAAAAACCCACTTCGCCCAAGATTGACTGTAAAAATACACCTTATCCCAATTTTTCAAAATTTATCTATAGGTATATATTCATGTTTTCTATTTGCAATTTGGGGTCGCACGATCATGCGATTGCGACGATTGCATGAACGCATAAACAAATTTGTGATCGCACGATGAAAAATTGTGCGTCCTAACAGCCATCGCAATGAAACATAAAGTTTTTGATAAAGAGGTTTAACATATTGGGATATGCCTATCTCACTTTAACCATATTTAAATTTCATTCAGAGAAACTTCATTCTTCGATTGAGAAAATATTTTACTTGTTCCGAGAATTAATACTCTTTCATGAAGAGCATGTCGTACGTTAAAAAAATAGTAGCTTATTTTGAGAAATTTCATATCTTCAATAAAGAAATATGTATTATTGAATTGAGAATTTTACGTTTACTTGTTTTGAGAGTTTTAATTTCTTCAACTAAAATTTGTTTTCTTCTTCTTGAGAATTTTAATTCTTATATTATAATGATATCTCTCTTAAATTGAGAAATAAAATCTTCTTTTGAGAATTATAATTTTTTCAACGATGATGAAAATTTTGGTTGAGGTTGGTTGAGAAGGTTGAGAAAATAATTTTTTCGTTATATATGAAATTGTAGTTTCTCAACTTAAGAGAAATCCTCTTGACCTGAGATATTTTTTTTTTCTGTGCACTTTCCTCAAAAACGCAATCAAATAAATACGAATGTTATTAAGTAAGAACTTTTGGCAAGTAGGTGTCGTATTAATTTATCGATACAACAGAGCAATACAAGCGACGCGCGATCATTTCAAACAAGGCACCGATCGGGCGATCGAATTTACGGGGGGCCTAAGAGGTTTAATCCTTTCGGGCTTAAGACTGCATTTTCCTATTAAAAAGGATAGATAAATAATCAAACCATAGAATTGAAAATAGTTTTGACATATATCTACTGTATCTGTTAGTGATGTCAGACTGTATTTATTTAGTTGGTTTATTTTCCACATTATTTGTCATATTTTAGAGCAGCGAAGATTTCATCATCTTTTCAAAGCGCCAACAGTTGCAATCCCTTCTCTATGATTTGAAAGTTAACATTGACCCTCTAATCAGTCTTGTTAGCGGAGCCTAGTTGTATACTATATCATACATACGTAAGAAGTCTACATTGTTACCATAATATAATGATATTATTATTATACAAGTGTGCAAGGCGCTCTCAGTCAACAATGTCCTGTTGTAAGTGTACCAAACTTCAACCCTACACATCCTGTCAAAAAAATAAACGTATTCATTGTACGCTGGAAGATAATAGCGCGTATTATCTGTTGGAGGTGATAAGTAGAGAGGACACACTTCTTATCTGCTCTTCTTATGAAATTTACAGTTACATGCTTACAATAACTTTTACACGGTTTTATAATATTATTCATGAGGTCTTGTAGGATTATTCACAAAAAATCAAGTTAACAAATCACAAGTCAAATAGATATTTGAGACAACACCGGTTTTCGTACTTTAATAACTAAATCGTTTACTCCGCGAGTCACACAAATTTGAAATTTACGTTTTATTGAAGGTAGAATGACCTCTCATTATATAAAACACTGTTGCAGGTTGCAGCCAGTAGGTACTTATTGCGTACGGTCCTGAATGCTGGGTCCTTAGAGACGGAAATACCCTATTGATGGTCTTCGAAAGAAAAGTACTTACTGAGGAAAATCTTCGATCCTTTGTATGATAATGGAACTTGGAGGATCAGATACAACCTTTTCGGTGAACCCAACTTTATAAAATTTATAAAAGTATATGGGCTTCGATGGTTGGGGCATGCCCAGCGAATGGAGGATGACAGAACTCCAAGGAAGATTCTTAGTACAAAACCAGAAGGGAGACATAGTGTGGGAAGACCAAGGCTGAGGTGGAGGAGGATTTCAGGGCAAAGGGGGTGACTAGCTGGAGGAGGCGATGATGGACTGGAGGAATGGCAAGGAATGCTGTAGGAGGCCGAGGCTCACGATGGGCTGTAGTGCCACTGATGATGATGATGATGATGAGAATGATCTTTCATGAAATCGTTTATCGAGGCAGGCAGGCAAGTTCTGTATATTTTTATTTTGCAGATTCACCTAGTCCTTATGAGTATATCCGAATTAGGGATTGCAATCCCGCGGGATCCGCGTAATGTTATGGCCTGCGGGATCCCGCAACAGCGCAAGTGCGGATCCGCAAGCGTCGAATTGCGAAAAGTCATTAAAAGAAATGAAAAACATTTATTATGGGTCTAACACAGGTCTTATATATTTTGACTTTGCTGCTTGTTCTCATATCGGGGTTTCTCCAAATTGAGTTTCGGAGGCACCCTGAGATCGCAGCAGCCTTGTTAATTTGACCCAATATCTCTGTTGGTAGATCGGTCTGCCCACACAACTCCACTCCAAGATATTTAAATTTGGTGACCTGTTCCACGGAGACACCTTCCACAGATAGGTTGAGATCCACCGGAGACCGCGAAAACACCATGCTTTTTGTCTTTGCCACAGAGATCTTCATATTGTGATCTTGACTTGCTTGGTGAAAAGCTTGCAAAAGTGATTGCAGGTCCTCCTCAGTCTCGGCAAATATCACCGCGTCGTCTGCATAGCAGACAATATCGATGGCTTGCTCTCCCAGCCTGTATCCCCTCTCAAGTGATTTAATCTCCTCCACAATCTCATCCATGATGAGGTTGAAGAGAAATGGACTCAGGCTGTCCCCCTGTCTAATGCCGGTACCAACTCTGACAGGATTTGAAAGATGTCCATCGACTCTGACTCGGGTGTTGGTGTCAGAGTTAAGTTGTCTGATTATGTTGACTATTTCTGGGGGTGCTCCTCGTGCAGACAGTATTCGTATGATGTCAGTGAGTTTGGCTCGATCAAATGCTTTAGTAAGGTCAATAAAGCATGCGTAGGCTGGTAAATTAAATTCGATGGCCTTTTCTTTTATCTGCCTCACTATAAACACTGCGTCTGTCGTGGAACGATTTTTGCGGAACCCTTGTTGTTCCTCCTTGTTACTGATAGTCAGCTCCAATTTGGATGTTAGGATCTGTGTGAAAAGTTTTAGTGTTGAACACAGCAATGATATTCCTCTATAATTATCCGGATTAGTTTTTTGACCTTTCTTGAATATAGGTATTGTGATGCTAGTCTTCCACTCAATAGGTATGTTTGATGATAACAAAATTTTATTATATGTATAGCTTGAGTAATTCGTGTGTAAGGGGTTCTCCAGCGTACTTAATCAATTCATTGCAGATGTTATCCACTCCAGGCGCCTTTCTGTTTTTCAACTTCTTTATTGCTCTGGTGATTTCCTCTATTTCAACCTCCTCTACATCACTAACGCTCACAATTTCCTGTGGGTCTTCCGCGTCAGGTTGGTACAGATTTTGAAAATAGTTCTCCGATTCCTGAACAGGTATTTTGTTGGTTTGTATATATTCATTCACCGGTTTTTTCTTATTTCTGAGCATTTTCCATACTTTTTTCTGTGCCCCATATAGATCCTTTTCCATGTCTTTAGTAAACTTTGTCCAGTAATCGCGTTTGATCTTTCTGATTTCCGAGTTTACCCTGTTTCTTATACCAACATATGTTTGATAGTTCTGTGGAGATACAGCGCTTTTATATTTAAGGTATGCGGATCTTTTTTCTGCAGCAAGCCGTTTCACATCTTCTACATACCATGGCTTTGTGTTTTTTCTGCCATTGAGATTGATCCTTCGTATACCTAATGCCTCCTCAGATGCATTATGTATATTCGCCCTTATTTTAATCCAGGCTGCCTCCACATCGTCTTCCTCCCTTACAGGGTTTTGTCTAATATAGTCTGCCATTTTCGTTTGATATGCAGTTCGATCATTGGCATTTTCCAGGTTTTCGATGTTGAGTTTATTGGTATAGTGCGGGGGCTTATTTTGGCGACACGGTTTATCCATTCTGATTTTACCTAAGATAAGTTTATGGTCAGATCCAATATTTGCTGAGGATAGGGCTCTTACGTCGAGAATTTTTAGTGGATGTATCTTTCTATTGGTGATGATGTAGTCTATTACAGATTTTTCTCCTCTAGTATTTTCGAACGTGTACATATGCTGTGGTTTATGTGGAAAAAACGTATTATTTATTCTAAATTCATTATGGGCACAGAATTGGATGAGAGCATATCCATTGGTGTTACTGGTTACTTCATTAAATCTTTGCTTTATTCCATTCAGTTCCTGATTACCTATTCTTGCATTTAGATCTCCAAAAATTATTATTTTATCATTTTGTGGAGTGTTATCTATCACTTCTTGAAGTTTGGTGTAAAACTCGTCGGTGTCTTCTTGTGGTTTGGATATATCAGGGGCGTATACACTTATATAATGGGTGAGAGAGTTGCCAATTTTTACAGTTAGTTTAAGGATTCTATCATTTACATACTCTATGTTTTCTATGTGGTTTTCATATCTTTCATGAATTAATATTCCCACGCCAGAGTTAGCTCTTTCTTCTCTTCTTTTCCCACTGTATATAAATATATAGTTAGAATGTTTAGAGGTCCCCTGGCCTTTCTTTTTAGTTTCAGATACTGCACATATGTCAATTTTATGGTTGTCAAGTTCTATGATGATCTCTTGGTCTCTCCTATTCCATGATATAATATTCCAACATGCGATTCTAACACTGCTTCGATTTTTCCATTGTCGTTTTTGGTCTCGTTTCCGTTTGCGCGCTTTGGTCATGTCCGAGTTCAGTCCTGGGTCCGAGGCTTTCTTCTTCTCTTTTCTGTGAGCCAGATTATTTTTTTTTTTACAGCATGTAGGGGGCTGGCCTTGCAAACAAACCCTCCTCCTTTCTCATCCGGGCTTGGGACCGGCAATGGCGGAGTTCGGCAATGGCGGAGTAATGACATACGGGATCGAGTCCAGGGCAGATACCAATGCGACCAAAAATGCGCTGAGAGTTTCAGAAATGAAAACTCTCAGGAGCATAGCCGGGAAGACCCTCAGAGATAGAGTAAGAAATACGAGGGTACGGGAAATATGCGAGGTCGAGGACATAGTAAGATGGGGAAGGCAACGAAGAAGGTTCTGGTATGCCCATGTGAGTAGAATGGACTCTTCCAGACTCCCTCACATGGCATTGCACGGCCAACCCCATGGAAGACGACTCCCAGGCAGACCACCAAAAAGGTGGAAGGACAGCTGGGAGTCGACCTCGCAGGAGGCAAACCCCACCTCTTAAAATTACAGGCCACAAGGCCTAAATTAAGAAGAAGAAGAAGAAGAAGAAGAAAAACATTTAACATTAAGTCATAAATAAGACTCTCAAATTGTACAACTTGTAGTTGCAGACGATTTTAATGCAGAAAACAATTTATTAACTCTCAAATCAACAAGTGTGGACCTGAGAAAGTGCCTTTTTGGTGCTGGCTACATATTAGTTCCATAGGAAGTAAGTTGGGAAATAACTCCGATGATGCTATTTGTTTTATAAGATCATATTTTCAGAAGGAGAAGTGACTTTTTATTTGTTATTTTAAAATTTGATACGTTATACTTGATTGTTTAATTAGTAAGAAAAAAAAGACTATTAACATGGTAGGTAATATGATAAAGAAGACTGATCTGGTTATAATTACCTTAAATAAAGATTAGAATTAATGTTTTAGTTAATAATTAACTAGGTGGCAAAAATTTGTGTCAAATGCGCTGACTTCTAACAGTTCTAACTTCTTTTTCTTAGTTTCTAAGTAAACGGGAAGTCATATTATTATAAATAATTATTCAATTATGTACGATGAGGTGTTTTATAATTATTCAATTTTTAATAAATATTCGATTATTACATAGAAAAAGTTTTTTTTAAATTCTGTTTAACCGTGTGGGATCCCGCGGGATTGGTGTCAATCCCATCAAAATTCCCGCGGGATTGAAAATGGTGCGGGATTGCAATCCCTAATATCATTTACGGCTTGGGTAGACTTATAAAAGGGAGTAATTGGAATTAGTTTCATTTACTTACTATGATTTCTTTTTAGCGTCATAGCACCTCTTCAGAAAATATTTAAGAAAATCACGAACTATAGAGTTTTCATGAACACTCAAAGTGAAAACAAATACACACTTTCCTTTGACACTTTCACAGAAAGCTACATAAAGTGTTTGTCGTGAAAAATTAGAAATGTCTACCAACCATTTCTAATTTTTTATGCTTTAATGATTTCTTTCAAATTGTCATAATTAGTCCAGATAATCCTGAGTAGACTTTTGGAATAGTACAGATAAGAAGTGAAAGAAACAGTACACAGTTAATGCATAAATACATATAAGTTGAACAACCAAATAATAATATGAGATTTGTCCATAACGCAGAGTAGATAAGTATCCAGTTGAAGATGTTTCTTGGAATCTGCATGATAGGATTGTGTACCCCAACGAATTGCTCAAAAATATCGGAGTGGGTGTTGACCCCAGGTCTCCCCCTGAGCTCCGGCCAGCAGCCCGTGCAGCGCAGGGCATCCACCCCAGAACTCGCCCACGTCTACCTACTCCGTGTGACTCGTGATGGTTGTTACAGTATGTATGAGTGTAATCTTCCCCGCTTGTCCCGCCAGAGCGTATCCGTCACGGTGCGTGGAACGTGGCGTTTAGGGTTGACACTCTCTCTTCCCGCTTCGAGACTCCACAGCACCAAAATATCTTATCAAAGACAAGCATTGAGCAATATTCTTCTTCCGAAATGTTCTTGTTCATGATCCTCAACAGTCTTGGAAAGATTTTTGGCTGATTGTGTAGTGCTAAAGGAGTCTAATATCGTCCATTCTTTGAACCATACCCTCTTTCACCAGCTGAATTTTTTTATCTTGAAATTAACACATTTTTTCTTACCCTCAGCGTATTGGAGTTTTATTGGAAGAATATAACGTCAAAAAAGTATATTTTTTTTTATTTCAAACTGGAAACTTTTCAAATCACGTGGGTTTTCCAAAAATCTACATATATTCGTAGAAGATGTCCAATTCCCCGTTTGAATTAAATGTTCTATTTGAAAAATGTTAACTTTGAAGTAAAAATAATCCTCTATCAGCATTCAGGAGAATTCTTATGTATATTTATTTTTACTTTCACTTAGAATATTATAGGCAGTGTTCCTGTATTCCAGAGTTCCAGTTTAAGGTGTGTATTTCTACTAATGACATTGATAGTTTAGATTTACATGTTTCTTCTTCTTACAAGGCCTGTTGGCCTGTTATGTTCCTGCTGTTTTAGCCTCTTGTGGCGTGAACATCCATATTTTGGGTGGTCGTCCTGGAACTCCATTGGCTCGGGGAATACAATATGTTAAGTGATTTTATTCAAGTCGCAAAGAAAAGCATAATATTCAACAAATTATAAAAAGTAACTAGGTATTATTTATTTATTAAAATACTATTTTTGATCTCAAAGAAATCGCAGTTGAAAGCTTTTACATATTGCTTCTATTGTATTGGTCTGTAAATAAAATAATATGTGAAGGTATTTATTGTATAAAAAATAACGTAACATCATCTTACTTACAGTAAAATTAGAAAGTGTAAAAAGTAGAGTGATGTGAGAAACAGCAAGTAAGTGCACTACTAGTTAAAACTATTGATAATCATTGGCAAATAAAAAGTTCATCCCTGTCCCACAGGGTTCTGAGTCCTTATTGTTAGTGATACCACTTAGAGGGTAGGTGAAGAGGATATCTTCATACATACTTGGGTAACATCACGAAACAATGAAATGTGTACACACACCGCTCTGTGTGGGGAACTGGACTACCCATCTCCAGAGATATGTATACAGTATAAACATACCTCTACGTGCACCACACACTCTCAATTGTGTTGACAGCTTTGAAATGACGTTGGTAGATTATAATAATATTTTTATTATGTGACAAACGTCAAAATAATATCGTGTAAAATACTTTCAGAACAAAATGAAATTATTATGCAAGTATTGTACTTTTAGCGATCATACACATAGATGTAATTGCAAGTACATATAATGAAGCTAACCAGCTCACATTTTAGTGACGTTTGTTTTTGAAAATCGATAATTTATTTTGTTTAAAAGGGCAGCATGCTCAATCCCGGATTTGAATCCACAGTACTAGAATAACGTCCTTCCACTATGCTATAAACCTTCTCTAATAATTTTTTTGTTTGTTAACCTTCAAAGTGACATTTTGACATCTTTGATTGTGTGGTGAAAAAGGAAGATGTTCGGGACTGTCGTACCCACACGACCCTTCAGAACGAAATTCCGCGACAGAATGACAAGGATGCCAATCAAAATTTAAAAAGGACATTTTTTTAAATGCAGGTTTAAGTATCCAAAATACGCTTTCGTCATCTTTCACACTAAAACATTTATCTTTGAAAAGAAGACGATGGTATCGGCACTTGCACTTGAATCCGCGACCGCCAATACCTGGCATAAAAATGGACGACCGAATCACTATTCCACCAAAAATTTATGTGATGTATTTGATATGTGCTTTTTTAATGAATCTAATTCGTTCTCAAAATATACAGTCAAATTAATGGTACACCTTCCGAGTTTTTTTAACGAATCTGATGTGCTCACTAAAAAAGAACAGAAATACACTCTTGACTCTTTCACTCTTTCACCTACTACATTAAGAAGAAGAAGAAGAAGAAGAAGAAGGAGCTAGGAGCGAATAGAAGTCCACCAGTGTGCCCAGAATAGACGAAGCGTCCTCTCCCGGTTATATGATATAAAAACTCGCGTAGCTGATGAGGGCAGTGCGGGCTATTGAACCCGGATCCATTGGGGTGGACTTACCAAAATAAGATTAGACAGGTACCCGCCACACGGAGATCTACTCGCATTGAGAACACTCCATACTTCTCGCTGGCCAGGACCATGTACTTTTCTCACAAAGTCTGAAATTTTATTTTTGTAGCTACTTAAAGAATTGAATGTGAATTCTCCGTGCATTTTTTTAATATATAATGCATTTAATTATTTATTTATACTGACTAATTTCGTCGGTACACGTACCTAAGTCTAAGCGAGCATTTATTCAGGACGTCTGTTTACGAAACTAGTAAGTTATGTATGTGAAAATAAAATTGCCCTTTAATTGAATTTTTAGTACATAGGTTCATATTTAAAAATCAAGAAGTTTATGCAGGTCTAAGAATTTTGTATTTAATATAAGATTTGCGTATTAATGTACGCATCTATTAGTGATGGCTCATTTTTTTAGTTGAGTTATGTTCACGTGAGGTTGACCACTTCACGTCCTTAAACCTCAACTGGTCAGAAAAGGCACAACGAGCCTCGGACGCCTTCAAGCGCAATGGAGAGCTCTTGATGCCGCCCTATGCTCCCGAGTGGGGCTTAGGCCCCCGCATTGCTGGTTGGTTTGGGAGTGATTCGCGGCGGGCTTGATTTGGGCGGGGCCTGCTTTATGTTTTGATTGCTTCGATCGAGCTAAGAGGTCGGTTTCGTGCGGGTCGGGTTTGCTGCGAATTGGTCTCCTCCGGGCTGGCTTGCGGTGTTCTGGGGGCCTTAAAGGGAGAATGTATGTATGTTCAACAAAACAAAAAAAAAAGAATTTTAAGCGCATACTAAAGCGCCATTATAATAATAAGGTATTTTAATGCTTACAACAAGTGAGTTGATATTGTCACGTCCTTAAACCTCAACAGGTTAGCAAAGGCACAAGAAATAAGCCTCGGACGCCTGGGTCCCATCAGGTGGTGTCCTCTCTGTAAAGGCGCATGATCCATAGCAATGGAGCTCTTGTGCCTCCCTATGCTCCTTAGTGGGCCATAGGTCCTCCGTATTGCGGGTTGGTTTGGGGGGAAGTCCGCGGCGGGCTTGATTTGTGTGGGGCCGACTTTTTGGTTTGGTTGCTTCGATCAGACTAGGGGGTTGGTTTCGTGCGGGTCCGGTTTGTTGCGGATTGGTCTCCTCCGGACTGACTTGCGGCGTGCGGGGGGTCTCAAGGGAGAATGTATGTATTAAACAACAAAACATTTTTTACAACCAGGTAATTGACTATTCCTGTAGGCATAATAAGAATCTATGAAAATAGCTGTGTTTCTTAATTAAATAATATCTGACTTATGACATATATATTTCTCATATAAACTCGATGCTATAGTAAAACATTATCATTCTATCAAGTGTTGTCGTCTATTTGTTTTCATCTAAGCAACGGAGGGTTAGTAGAAGTTCCCACAACATTCCACAAGACGCAACAAGTGTGCACGGAGTTCGTTACCCCGCCGGGCCCCTATTACAGTCTAAATCTAAACCCTCCCCCACGCTGGGGCTCAGACCAATGGAGCGCGCCCTACCCCTAACAGCAACAAGTTAATAAAATAAATTAACATGAATATTTTGAGAATTAGTTTCGGACTAAATATAAATATATAGGGGTGTTGAATTTTTCCATAGGGGTTAAACCCTGTTGCTATAATTGGAACATCCGGGAAAATACTCAACAGTTAAGAGAGGGTGGAATGTTTTAATTTTAACCATGATGCACTAGACTAAATAATACTATCGGCGTCGCGCGTCGTTTTCATTTAGTTTTTAAAAACCTTGGGTCTTGAAAGAGGAACATATTAGGTATTACATACGAAACTGAAATGTATGTTTTATTGTACACAGAACTTTAATAGTTGACTTAGTTTTGGATGCTTTTTGAGTAATTTTCTTCTTTCTAGAACGTCCTTCATATTTTTTTCGATCCATAACAGAATTATAAAAACGTCACATGCGGAAAAATGTGAAGTTTTATCCTAGTAATAATAATTGGAATTTGTCTCATTTACATACTTAAACATGATTTTTAGTGGTATAATGTGGAATGTCCCTTAAGAAAATAAAAGCTCACTATCCCAAAATAAGGAATTCTTTATTTTTATCATGGATGCCATTTGATGAAATAATGACGCAATACACTGTTCCAGCTAGCGCAGAACATCATCTATGATAACGAGAAAGGTTCTCGTAGGATATGTCATAATGACAGTTGGACAAGAAAAGCGCTTTTATTTCCTTCTATAGAGTTGCGAAGACGTGGAAGACCCTTTCATTCTATGTACCGTAACCTTGACATGAACCTCAGACATGGTGTGGAAAAACTCACTGAATTGCGCAGAATCGAGCGCATTAAAGAGTCCGAAAACCTAGCCCGTTAAATCATCAAATACGCATTTCTAAAATGGATGATAATCGTAACTTAGTAATATTGGGTTCTTTTAATTTAGTTACTAAAAAAATTAAGTATAATTACCTAAAGTTCACTGGATTAGGAACTGTTGACGCATTTATTTCATTCATTTGTCCAATAAAAAAACTCAAAAGGACAAAAAACGTCGGTCAGTTAACATTAGAAGACGAAAAAATGATAATTATTGTGAGTTTTACTTACATACTAACCTATGTATGTTTTGTATACCATATTTATAGCAGGACATACACGAACCACCCACCTCGTCATCACTGGAAACGGACTCCTTATTGATTTGAATATAGCTATAGACAATAATGTTTCTCGTAAAGTAATATTCTGTCTCCCGAATAGTTGAGTAGGTACCTGCGTGGTAAGAAAATGTTACCCTTATAATGAAAACAACAAACAAATAATAATACCATGTTGGAAAAAAAATAATCATAGCTGGGATTTAAAAATAGAATA
Source organism: Mystacides longicornis (assembly GCA_963576905.1). Classification (NCBI taxonomy): domain Eukaryota; kingdom Metazoa; phylum Arthropoda; class Insecta; order Trichoptera; family Leptoceridae; genus Mystacides; species Mystacides longicornis. The sequence goes on along the minus strand of OY756422.1, from coordinate 30,392,067 downwards.
CTCCACCCCCATAGAGCAGTCTGAGCCCTCGGATTTAATGATAGATAATGTAATAAAATCATAGACAATGCATGGGAATGTTGTCTAGTTGGTACCTACCTCCTATAAAAAACGGACCCCAAACAAACCTTTCTGGGAGTTAGTAGGGTCACTCTAATTATATAATACGATTGTGTCCTGCGCGTCTGTATGTGCGCCTTGAATATATCTTCTCATTGACAGATTTCCAAATCAAGTTAATCATGTTATTTATGCCTTATTTATATAATAACTAGCTTTTCCGACAGACGTTGTCCTGTAGTCCTTACTATGAATATTGATTCCAAATTCGTAATTTATACAAACATACGCTTAAAATATGTTTGAAGCTTGAAAAAAGTACCATCAAAAATCTTCGTACGTATCAATATTTTTAATTTTAATGGTTGTCAGGTAAACAATTTTTGTTGATATATTAATTTTCCATAGATGGCGGTGGCGTCGCATTAGTTCCTTATCAACTTTAATATTATATTTTATATAATTTCTTATCCATTCTTCAACTTTGTATTAGTTATTCTGTTATCCGGAGCGGTGAAGTAACCCATAAATCAAACTTCGGAAGAATCTGTTGGGTCGATTTCGAGTAATAAGTGTTCGCAGTAACCCGACTTCCTTTTATATTATAAGATAATTGATCATGTTAGACGTGAGCGCTAAATTGTTGATTTAAATTTTTTTCAACCATTTTTTCAACCATCAAAAGTAATATTTAAACAATTCAACTACCTTTTAGAACTATTTTTTATTATCTAACCCTTTAATATTTTGAACACGTGATCCTTACATCATACCGAACTTTATAACAGCTAGCCTAGTTGGTGCAGTTTTTTGTACATCGTCATGATTTCTGAAAATAAAAACCCGAGTTTTATTTTCGTTCAGGGCGTTTACTCTGCATTACCGATCACAATACCGATCAAATTTCAATCATACCAACGATGTCATTATCACACATAGATTTTGGTTTCTATGCATAAAAATGGTTCCACGTAGGTCTATTTTAAATATGGCATTGTTTTACGAAAAAAGGTAGATATATATATAAAAAAGGATTTGTACAAGTATTATTAAAGTATTAACGGTCGACATTGCGATTGAGCTTCAAGAGTTCTCTTCTTCTTATCCAGTTGTATTCGTGTACCTACTTGAGTTTCGTTCTTAGTTTCCGCCTCCAAGAACCTCAATGTCATAATAATAATACTTACTTACTTTGCGTTTCCGGTTACACTTTGCCACACCAGTAAGCAGCGACAGTCATCGCCTTGTCGTTCGCAAGGATAAGGTCTTGCATGTTACATGTTTCGCCAATCAGCGGGCATGTCAAGAGGTGGTTGTCGTCCTGGAGCTCACCACATTCACAATCTGTTTCGTCAGCAGAGAGGTAGCCCCACCTGTGTAAGTTTTTCCTGCATCTGGTGACACCTACCCTAAGTCTATTGAGGGTAGTCCATAAAGAGTAATAATAATAATAATAATAATAATATAAGATGATTTATATAGCGCCGTTTTGTGGTGTAACACCACCTCAAGGGCGCTTTTGTAATGGATGGAGTTAGTGCTTTGTGTCTGGATATGATTTCCCAAAGAGATGAGTCTTAAGAGAAGTCTTGAACCTGGAGATGGTTGGAGCTTCTCTCACGGAGGCAGGAAGTTTATTCCACATTTCCGAAGATGCAATACTAAAAGCTCTGTGGGAATACGCAGGCTTTGCATTGCAGTTGGTTGTTACGAGGAGAGTGGTAGCATCTGAAGCTGATCTGAGGGTTGATTTCCTGTGGGTCAACGGTTGAAGATTACACATTTCAGAGAGATACTCTGGGGCCATGAGATTAAGTGCTTTGAAGACTAGGAGACAGGCTTTAAATTCTACCCTTTCAGGACTTTTTAGCCAGTGAAGGGACTTTAGAGTAGGTGAGATATGTTCAGAGATATGAATATTGTAAATGAAACGTGTGTCATAGTGTCAATGTGACATTGAGGTTCTTGTGTCAAACTTTTTGTGGTTTCCCTCTCGTTCGATGACCGCCTTCTGACATCTTCTATTCTAACAACAATAATTATCCTTCTGCAAGCGCTTTCGTCCTCGTCGTCTTTTATGTCTATTGTCTATACACATAAAATTACTACTCGCCTTTATAATACCTACTCTCTGGTTGGAATGGGTAGGACTGGTTGACTTGGAAAAACATTTCGTTTGGCATTATAAAGATCCGCAGGAATTAGAAACTAAATTAAAAAGTAATATATTGCATTATTATTGACGGGCTAACCACAATTATTGAGATGAAATCTAGCGTAGGGTCGCCTTGTACCGACCCCCGAAGGTCCTTGACTCGGGTCTAGGGCGACGACCCTCATCTAGTGATCCCTTGGGATAGGTACCTACATACCCATATATCCCTAGGTACATATATCTTCTATAATGTCAACTGTAAAGTATAATGCACCTTGCACTAAATGGTAGAGTCATAAATTTGACCATAGTGAAAAAAACGTTTTAATTGGCGCATTTAAAATAGGTATAGGTATACCTTCATATTAAGTTTGATTTATTTGCACGTGCAATGTGCATACTTACTCATGGTAATTACAACATTGGTTGAGATTTTTGAAATAAGAATTACCCATAGGAACCTATTTTTACACTTTTCGAAAAGCTTATCAAATCAATATATTTCATAGGTACCTACATACCTACCTGTTTAAACTATGAGCAGAGCGCATCGGACGGAAAGTACTAAGCGGAAAAAAAACAAACAAAATGTTTAAATGTGAAAATAAATGGCATTTAACTGTCAGCCACAAATTAAATATTCATTAAATTTGTTAACTATATTTTTATAAAAATAATCAGATCTATCTATTTATTTTTATGATGTAACTCTTCACGAGCGGACGACAGTTTTTATACTCATAAGCGATTTGGCGTTCTATTTTTAAATTTATTTCTCAGTCCAAGCGATTGACAGCTATGTACCTATAGGTATACACAATTTACTGAAATAATTATAAAGGACTAGCTGACCCGTCGAACTTCGTATCGAAATAAATAATATGGGTACTCTAGGTTTTATGCAACAGAGCTCAAATTCGTATTTTAGTTATTTAACATGAATGACTATTTACTGGCATTAGCGAAACCTGCATACCACGCTGCATTCATCGGGTCCGAGTTTATTTTTACATCAAAAACATATAACCTATGTTAATATGATGTGGGAAGAGGTCATCATTGAGCAAGATCGAGTGCAATGGAGAACTGTTATTGCCTCACTTTGCTCCTGAGTGCAGTTCAAAGGGAGTTTTAATTTTGATTGATTTGATGTTAATATGTAAAAAAAAGAATTTAGGTAATGAAATGAAATGAAATTAAATTAAATGAAATTAAATGAAATGAAATGAAAATGAAAAGGTGTGTCATTATATTCGATATTTCAATAATTATTTTGCTCAGTTAAAATTATATTGATTGATTAATCAAAGTACGATAAGGAACATTGCGTTCTTAAATCTTCTCTTTCAAAACAATGGAAATAAATAAAAAGCACATTTAATGCAGTATCTGTGATTTTTTTCTATCTTCTATTACAACATGGTGGAAGTGTAGCAATTTTTATTTTCAATAAAGAAACAAATGCTAGGTCATTAGCAAATAATATCCAGCTTTTTTTTACATATTAACGATGCAGATTATATTTACGTTATATGTAGGTCTCATCCTCTGTAAAAATCAGCCCATAAACGAAGAATTGATTTTCAAACAAACAAAAATATTCTTCTTGTTCTTCAATATAATCATGTATTCCTTGTGTTAAAGCTTATCAAAAACTCCTTACACTCCATTACAATAATGAATTCCTTGTTTTAAAACTTACCAAAACTCCTTAAAAAATAACTGCAATGAATATTATATGACTTATCCATCCAATCAATATATTTCATTCGATATATTTTACATTCGCATTCTATCAATTGCAACAACAATCAATCTACTGACAGTTCTTTCAAATGTCAATTAATAAAAATTCAAAAGTAGAAGAAAATTATATTGTAAAAAGTACTAAAAAATTTACCTACTTTCTGTGTTTTCTCTAATTTTCTAATGTTCCATGCATTTTTCTTAGTTTTTTCTTCTAAAAGGACATTGTCCTGATAAAAGCCTACACGACAAAAAAGAATTAGCGAAATCGGTCCAGCCGTTTAGGCGTGATGCGATGACATCGGGAAATAGCTCACCATTGTTAAAGTTTTCTTAAATTTCCTAATATTCCATGAATTTTTCTTAATTTTTTTCTTCTAAATCAACCTTCTCCCGATAAGAGCCTACACGCCAAAAAAAGAATTAGCGAAATCTGTCCAACCGTTTAGGCGTGATGCGATGACATCGGGAAATAGCTCACCATTGTTAAAGTTTTCTTAAATTTCCTAATATTCCATGAATTTTTCTTAATTTTTTTCTTCTAAATCAACCTTTTCCCGATAAGAGCCTACACGCCAAAAAAAGAATTAGCGAAATCTGTCCAACCGTTTAGGCGTGATGCGATGACATCGGGAAATAGCTCACCATTGTTAAAGTTTTCTTAAATTTCCTAATATTCCATGAATTTTTCTTAATTTTTTTCTTCTAAATCAACCTTCTCCCGATAAGAGCCTACACGCCAAAAAAAGAATTAGCGAAATCTGTCCAACCGTTTAGGCGTGATGCGATGACATCGGGAAATAGCTCACCATTGTTAAAGTTTTCTTAAATTTCCTAATATTCCATGAATTTTTCTTAATTTTTTTCTTCTAAATCAACCCTCGCCCGATAAGAGCCTACACGCCAAAAAAAGAATTAGCGAAATCTGTCCAACCGTTTAGGCGTGATGCGATGACATCGGGAAATAGCTCTCCATTTTTATAGTGTTCTTAAATTTTCTAATTTTTCATGCATTTTTCTTAATTTTTTTCTTCTAAATCAACCTTCTTCCGATAAAAGCCTACACGACAAAAAAAGAATTAGCGAAATCTGTCCAACCGTTTAGGCGTGATGCAATGATATCGAAAAATAAATCTCCATTTTTATAGTGTTCTTTAATTTTCAAATATTCCATGCATTTTTCTTAATATTTTCTTCTAAATCAACCTTCTCCCGATAAAAGCCTACACGACAATAAAAGAATTAGCGAAATCAATCCAACCGTTTAGGCGTGATGCAATGATATCGGGAAATAAATCTCCATTTTTATAGTTTTCTTAAATTTTCTAATTTCCCATGCATTTTTCTTAATTTTTTTGTTCTAAAAGGACACTCTCCTGATGAAAGCCTACACGACAAAAAAAGAATTAGCGAAATCGGTCCAGCCGTTTAGGCGCCATCCGATGACAACGCGAAATAGCTCTCCATTTTTATATATAAGATACTGTGGGGCTAGTATGAGTTTAATCGAAAGCTAATAAGCGCTTATTAGCGTGCAATTAGTGTTCGAAAATCAAACGATCGAATCGTTCGATCATTTTTGTATGGAAATTTTTCGAAACTCGTTTCGATGTTCGACCATCGAAAACTTATACTAGTGGTACTGGACTTTTTAAAATTAAACTAACTAACTTCTATTGCCGTGTCTTTAATTTCTTGTTTTATCTTTACCTACTATAGCTTTCCCGACATACGTTGTCCTGTAGTCCTTACTATGAATATTGACTTCAAATTTGTAATTTATACAAATAAATATGTTTGAATATTAAAAAAAATATTACTGAAAGCTCGAAAAAAATTCCTTCAAAAATTTGCGTAGATAAACAATTAGTAAGTAAACATTATATTTTATATTATTTGATATCCTTTTTATAATTATTCTGTTCTCCGAAGCGACGAAGTATGCATCATAAAAATCTGTTCAGCCGATCTTGTTCGCATTATCCGTGCGATCGAGTTCGCAATATCCCAACTTCTTTTATATTAGGTACTTATAGGTTAATTTAAGTTACCCAACATTAAAAAAATGCTTATTATGTAGTTTTTGTGCCATTTTACTGAAGCTAGTTAAGATTTAGTACCTTCCTAAAAAGTGTTTTGAAAATATGGAATTTATCACAAAAAAGTTTGAATGTTGTACCTAACCTATCTACCATGCAAGGGTAAGTAAATATATGAAGGCACCTGTGTGTCGGGTTTGAATAAAAAAATAAACAAAAAGAGTCGAAATAAAATGTTACCCTCTCCCAAAGCGGCACAAACTTGAAAATCTGGTCGGGTATTTTATAATAGAGCTACCCTTACGCGGGTAAACCTGTTCCCAGGACAGGGACCTCTGGACAGAGCCTTCGAGCGGCTACCACACGCAGACAGTGAACAGGACAAACACACCTACATTTTTAAATCTTATAAGTATGTACTTTTTGTTTGTAAAGGATAAAATTCTTTCAAAACAAAACCTACCTACCATCTTACTTGACTCCTTGCAATATATGCAGCATTGAATAATATCCCTGATGTGATGGGATCTATTGTTTTTCATCCTCGTGTCTCTTATGACAAGGTTGTTTTCTTGATTAGCCAAATTCCATATCTCTTTTCATCGTTTAACGCCCGATATTACAGACAAACACCCGTTATTCGAATTTCGGTAACGTTTTTCTGACGGAACTAACACCTATCGCCTGAATGTCAGTAGGTAAGCCATTGTTGAGGTGAATATTATTTTTTGACAGTTGTTGTTCTCCGTTTTCGCACCAATTTTAGCTTACTGAGTAGTTTCTTCTTCTAGTCACATGGAGTAGGTATTTATTTTTTTACTAGTGGTCGACCAGTGCTCGAAATTCGACCATAACATATTTTAATTATAAGTTGGAACATTATCAAGGTTCCATTATTAAAGACGCTATTTCAAAATTTTCTTTAAAAAAACAATGACATGGATAGTGGATACGTCAAATTTGAAATATTGATATGTACAAAAGTTGTTTTTTTATTATTATTAAAGACAAACAATTTAATACATTCTCAATTTGAACACAGATAAAACAAAAGAATATATGCGTCTATGTCAATGTCAAATACATTGAAGTGTGTGTGAGTATCAAAAACATAACAAAACGGTAGTATTTGTAATGTTTTTTTATTGATTTATTCTATTTTTATGCATGATTTAAAAAAAAAAATTGCATTCGTCACTCACTATCCTTTTCATATAAGTAAACTATATTCGTAAGTGTGCGAAATTTCATAGTCCTCCGTCCGCGCAATTTTCGTAAAAATGATCGCATTTTTTTTCCTTCAAGTATTAATTATATATAGATTTGACTTAACGTCCATTGGCCTTCATTTAATTATAGCAATAAAAAAACGCTACCTCCTGGAGAGGTAGTTAATTAGGTACTCAATTTCTGGAGAGGATGACCAAAAATATATCTACGAATTACGAACTTTTTACGTAAATTGAAGACAAATCGTTGCACTTTCGTCCAATAAAAACGCTTGTCAGCCAGATGTCAATGATGGATTATTATGTGATAAGTGGGTAATATGACCCGCCTTAAATAACTCTTAAATTCGTATATTTGTTTGTTAATTAATGAAGAATTCTCTCCTGGATAGGGAATAGTCAAGATATTGACAAAATATGGAATACTTACCTACTTTGTCCCAAAAATAGGTGAAATGTTGCGAAAAAAATACATAAAACACTTTTGCCCGATTTTTTTAATGTTTACTCCAAAGTGCGGCATGCTGTCCTAATCCATACCTATAGTTAACCATTTGGAAGCATATTATACCGACCTCGGTAGCCTACTTGTACTAGCGTGGACTTCAGATCCGAGGTACCGGGTCCGATTTCCGGTCGGGTCAGAGTTTTGTGTTTTTTCACTTGAAATTTCTACCCGGGGTTGGCCTGTCTCAGATTGGACGGGACCGGGTGACTGTAAAAAATTGCCTCAGGCAATAAGTTCTTCTGGCTATACTTACACCTTTGTATAGAAAAGTGTTATTACCATTATAGTAAGAGACCAACAAAAGAATTATATCTTTTTTTACTGATATTTCGCCTGATGTCGTTTACTTATAAAACTTAAAAATATTTTCTCTCTTGATGTTTCCAGTAAGAAAAGTCAGTTCTGCGAAAATTAATAGGTAAGTATGCCTTCTTAGATTCGTCAAAAAATTGTCATAACATAGAAGGATCTGTAAACTGACCAAATTAACATATGGGGGAAATGGAGAAAGTGGAATTTTGTTTGTGGAAGGACCTACCTAGTGCCTATACATACATAATATATCTAACTATAACTCATCTATAACTAATTTGTTAATTTAAGCCCACACAAAGTTAAACTTAAATAGTTCATTTTTTCAAATGGAGCGTTTTAACATTTTCGTAGCTGTATAACACTCGCTTTTATTCAAATTTTCACATAAGCTTAACTCTTCTATCACTTACTTAACCACATGAACCGTTTTATATATCATGCAACTAGTTTTCCAAGCAGACGTTGTCCTGTGGTCCTGACTATGAATACCTATTGAATTCGAATTTGTAGGTATAATAATGTATTAATTAGGTACCCTTTAACCGATGTTATTGCGACCGAAGCATACTTACATGTTTTGAACTATATACCTACCTAATATTTTGCATTCGCTTACTGTCGATCACACCAACTATCAAATAACTGACATATTTTGTCAACCGCTCATTAATTTATTTCAAAATTAGAATTAAAATTACACTAACTGTAAAAAACATTACGAATGTAACCTACCTACTTTAAGATTTCTTATAGGTTTACGTACCGCGCACCTTTCATGATTTTTTCGCGCGATAAAAAAATAATAAGCAAAGTTGAGACGACTATAAGAACGTAATAAGTTCAGGAAACAAGCTTTGATTTGAGAAGGGAAATTTGCAGGTAATGCCAAAGCTCACCCAATACGCGTTGTATTCGTTTATGGAACTACACGATGGCTCTCCAATGTAATAAATTTGAATACTACTCAACCCGTCTGTACACGGCTCCCAATTAACACCCCTATAAAGTACTTATTTTCATTCCTAGCCCTCCAAGTCCGTCTCCTATCACTAAGCAAACAGTACAGCAAGCAGATAAAGAGTAGAGTCTGCTATCAGTGTGGTGTGGTCATAGGAAATAATGAAATATAGGGGTTCTAATGATAGGGGTGGTCGGTGGCGACTTATAAATCAATTTATTTAATTCCACCTATCTCCTGTTATTATTTGGTACACGTCTCATAAGTATACGATTGGTAAAGTGCACCCCTTTGTCAATAAAATTAATAAAATACCGCTTTTTCTACCCCTATGGGGTCACTGATGCCGATAACGCTCCGTCTATATAAATACATACATATTCCGTTTTTTTTTACCAAAAAACATTACGGCGCCTTTCATTAAGTTTAAGTTTAGAGCTAGTCAGATATTTGAGAGTTTTGCTTTTATAAAATCGATTAGGTAAGTACCTACTCCCATCAGTATTAATATATATAACATAAGAAATTGATTTCAACCTTGCAGGTAGGCAAGTTCTTCATAATTAAACTTTAAAATCTATTTAGTTTTTTGGAGGTATAGGTACATCCTAGTACCTATAGTTTACGGCATGGGTGGAGTTACAAAATAAACAACGTAATTAATTGGGATTATTTGTCTCATTTACCTAAGGCCCTGTACTCACTTACGCCGTGAACTTGCATGTAACGTTGCATCAATTTAGTCAAAATGTTAAGTGTGTAAGTGATTCGCAAATGGAACGCGTGTATTAAACTGATGCAAAGTTAATCGTTCGCTGCCATTAAGAAAATAATAAAGAAAAGTTGGAACTAGAGTTTGCCGTGAATATACCCTGCTATTTGTAATTTTATGAAAACTTAAATCCTTCTAAAAGAAAGACTTCAGCAATACAACACGCCGTAACGATTTTCTGACCCCCCCCCCCTTAACGTTACGCAACACCCGAGTGACTTTTTACCTTTAAAAAGTAATTAGGTACAATTACAAAGTTGCACAAAGTAGGTACTCGAATAGCTTTGATTTTGATAGCGTTGCGGAATACTCAAGTATTATTTTTTAACAAAAAAAACATGTTAAGTAACGTGTTGTCCGACCCCCTCCCCCCTCAGTAGCGTTTTACAAGACCCCTCCCCCCAAATTGCGTTACGTAATACTTGAACGCCCCCTGGTTGCATTGTACCTACTTAGACAAGAAGGTATCCACTCTTATTAGGTAGGAAGTATTTTTGACTATGTAACGGTTCAGGTTAGTATAAAGGCACATGCGCTGGTATCACACCGCCATATCTGTGTGGGTAAACGTGAAGTTTATAAATTATTATCTTCAAGTTTACGGCACAGTGGTGTACCATCAGGGCGCACACATACTGCCAACCCACAGCCATCAATGTAGTTTCTTCTTCATCTTCTTTGATTAGACCTGTTGTTCCTGCTGTGGAAAGCTGACCGCTGTGACTGTTAGCTATTTCCTCTACTTAAGTCATTTCCAAATATAATGAGGGAAAAAAACGGATCATTAAAAATGATGAAGACAGTTATTTTAATACTTAAACGTCAATTTTGGAGGAAGCCAACTGCCATTCGACATCCTTAACAATGTCCCAGCCAAGTCCATCTCCTCTCCATAATAATTATTCTAGAAGTGATGGGCCTATGCTGGGTGTGCCGGCGTATAGCGTCGCCCGTGATGCGGTGGTACCATTTTATACCCAGAATTCTCCTGTGGCACTTCGTTTCGAAATCGAAGGCTTTTTGTGACTGGGCTTTGGTCAGGTGCCAGGACTCACACCCATGCAGGAGAATGAACATCACACACGCATCAAACAGTTTATAAATTTTCTTCTCGACACTAAATGCCGACGCTTTCCATATTTTGGTCTTGTTGTTAAAGGCGCCACTTGCATTACGATAAGATAAATAAGCATGACAATTTTTTTTATAAATGTATATTTTATATAGCGTTGTGCTAAACATCCTTTGTCTTCGCGGAGTGAAATTTTCCGAGGTGAGACGCTACTGGGGCCGCCACGCAGAACTCTCAACTGGTGGTATGCAGGTTCTCATCTCTGACATCCTTCCACGGTCTTCCATTCTTAATAATAATAACGAGTACACTAGACCGGCACTCTAGGAAAATACCCACCGGGCCAACTAACACCGCTCATTGTAACTTTGGTCATGGGGAGGCCAACGCCTACATCGATAGTAATAGCATCTAAGTAATTATTTCTTTGAACAAACGTAATAAAAGTATGTACCATTATTCGTTCTTTAAATTAATTTTGACATAATATTGTAATATCAGGGAAAACCACATCAAGAGTACCTACGTAGGCGTAGGTACCTGTATGTGGAGCATAAAGAAGATCGAGCAATTGCCATATGGACAAATGCGCTGGGTTCCTAGGATGCCGTCCATCGTCTGACAAAACGGCCAGTCTTTTAAAATTATGACTACATTAACAATATTGACAATGTTCTAAACTGACACATTCACCGCTGCTTAATAGCAGTGTCGTATTCTTAGGAAAAACACACCATTAGGAATAACGTCGTCAAGGGGATCGGTACGAGCAAAGAAATACGCTTTATGGACTGCCTTCGATGGATACTGGCTCAGTTTTGCCAGATGAAGATGTGGCTATCTCCAAGAAGGTGTGAGTGTGGCGAGTTTCAGAACACCTGTAGACATTCTGGGGAAAGCGGCAGCCCCAAGAAACCATTAAGCAGCAAAAGTCATGCCTAAATGACAAAAAAGACTGTCGCTGTTTTACTGCACGGTTATTCCAGAAAAAAAAATTAGTTTAGAACAAGTCTTTTAAGACTTATGGGGGTTTTGTACCAAAATACCGATAAAATACAATATTAAGTTACATGAAATGCGGAGAAATGTGAGCTCATGACATAATCTCATTTGCCTCAACACGATTTCTTTTTAGCGTTCTAAAATGCCCCTTAAGTAAATAATAAAGTTTAGTTCAAAGTAAACTTTTTCGTGAATACTTACCCCTGTTGGCATGGCAAAATCTAGACCGGGCACAATAAAAGGTAGGTACTTAGTGAACCATTAACATCATAGACTATACAGGTAGCTACTTAACAGTAACACGTTTTGATTTCGATGGGAACATGATCGATTGAACTCCCTACCCGCATTAGAGTTAGAAGTATCCACTGTTGCTGGTGGATACCTACGTATGTTTCTCATTGTTATCGTGTAGGTAACTCTCTGGTATAGTTTATAACCAAAGTCAGTTTTTAGTTCCCACAGAGCATTGAACCTGTGACCAATTTGAGAAGTTCACCGTGAAGCAGATGAACTATCGTCCTCTTCTCCCAACTATTCCGTGCGCTCATTCTCCGGCCAAATCGCACGCCTTTTTACCCAAATGCTTTTTTTTACGTCCAACTTGCTATAAATCATTTTTCACTGGCAACATTAATACATAATCTCTCCATATGCGGACTAGGTATTTTAGAGAAATTTAAAGATGGGCAAGTAGGTAGGTACATACGTACGTATTTCACCTTCTATGCACGATTTTTTTATAATAGCAACGCTAAGTTATCGTGAATAACTATTTTTTTTTTCAAACTTATATCATCATCTCAAAGTTAAGGCTATATGACAAGATGGGTTAGAGCCCCAGGCAGTAAAAGTAGGTACCTACCTTCCATAATATTATAGTCTTCGGTTTTCATATAAGTTCAAGCAGTACACGTACTTACCTAGTATCTATTCTACGATTTTCTTTTGGCTAATCTGATTTAGGTAGAATTCCAGCCAAAGTCAAATAATGAATCCAGCTCAGAACCATGCACTTATGACAATCGCCTCTATCTTGAGACCAAGTGAACGGTTAGCTGCAAGATTAGATAAACAGGTACCTACCTATATAGGTGTTATTAATTATTTACGTCTATCTTTGAATTACGTATAGAAAGGTATATAGATACCTACTTTAGATGCTTCCCTCAAATCAGCTTTAAATGACAGCTAAAAGACGATGTAGGTAAATTTATGGATAGGTACGAACATCAACTAATTATTATTATCGCGAAACATGTTCTTCTTAGTAGACATTAAGTCATAGGTACATGAAAGTAAGGGGCAAGTATTGTGTAACGCAATTTTCGAGATTTTTCTTCCCGCCTCGGTAGTAGGTACCTAGACTGAAAAGTTTTAGAAGATAGCCCCCCTCGTTGAATATCGACAAAACAACTTATGTATGTATAAGTGCACGCAAATTTTCGATTAGTCGTGAATGTTCATTCCAAAATCGAGACTGCGAAGTACCTATACTTAGGTAAGTATCTATACCTAGGACATTTCTATTTTTTACGAACATCCTCAATAGAAAAAAACTCGATCAAATAGGAAAGGAAACAGACATCACACAATAGTAATCATAAATGTTAGTCAGATCTAATTTCGTAATTTATCTAATCATTACTATAAGGATGTGTGTGGTAATAGGTAAAATTAGAAAGCACGCATGCACAGGGTTAACAACCCTGCTGAATAGTTCAATTATTATTGTCTATCTATGTATACTTCTAGCTAGTGTACACAATCATAATAAGGTAGAGCTCGTTTGCAAAAATGTCTTCATATATGCTGCACTAAAGAATGTTCATCTCTAAAGATGTTCTCTACTTTTTTACTCCGTCGGACATAGTCGCTCACGCACGCTGATCTGACAGCAAAATGCGCGGGAAAACAATAATTAAACTTGACATTTCTTTTCAAATCCTAAAATTTTCTATCTATCCTACAAATTGATACCATTCAATAAATTGATTAATTATATAATTATTATAAACAAATCTTTATTATGTACTTACACATAAAATACGTACATCATTGACTAGACGAGAGCTGCGAATCATGTCTACTGTCTTATTTTTTTTTATAATATTATCTCTTTCAATTTAATAATTATTTCCCTCATCTTTGCTTGTTAAAATAAAATAATGTTAATATTCATTTTTGTATTCTCATTCAATAATACATAAAAATAATCTCCTGTAATACACAGAAAACTTCAAAATCCTTTTCTTGTATGTCTATGGGAAAAAAAACCTACTTATATTTTTCAAGACAAAGACACCCACAATAATTATTAAAGATATTGTGAAATTTTTTGTTACGAAAATGAATGAGAGAAAAGCAGAATTCATTAGATTTTCAATTTATTATTTTTCTATTGAGTATTTATTTACATTATTGAAATAAAATATTTTTTAATTACTTACTTTAAAAAACATAGAACACAATAATTAACATAAAATTATTTAAATAAAATTCATTGCGCTCCATACCCACATAAGGGTGCATTTCAACCAATCGAACGTAGTGCCAGAGCTGGAAGTAGGGTATACTTTATTTTATCGTTAAATTTGGACACTAAAGAAACAACAACTAATTAATGGGTCATGACAGTTCTTTCTGGTTGTTATTTCCTTGGTGACCATATCAACTATCAAGAAAATATACTCCATTTTCCAGCACTGGCTATATTATGTTCGTTTGTTATTTAACCTTTTACCTTAACAGAACTAAAGATAATAACTGTTATTGAAGATGATTATCAGTTAAGTTTTTGGTCTTCAAAACGTTTGTTACCAAATCCATCGCTCTTTCAGATAAATCCAGTATCACTTCTGGTATACTTCTTCGGTTTTCTGACGGAGATTCTAACACTTCTGTAATGGTAAATAGTTATTACATTGTCAAAATTATGCCGAAATATTTATCAAATTAAATATTTTTTTAAGTTTTCCTATTTATAAAACGATATTTTAAACTCTTCATTTTAGTCTAAATAAGGGGAACAAAATGAGATACCTGAAATTACCGATGCGGACATTGTAGAAAGTTGCGACTTAGTTTCACCAAACCAATTTCTCGGGCAATTTGTTTGAATGCCATTAAAACAACAAAATTCTCTGCCAAGAGTTAAGCCTGATGGCGTCCAAATATCGTCACAATTTTTAATAAACAAACTAGCTCTCTCACGAAAACAATTTTTCTCAATCGCAGAACACATAAGAGGTCCAATTTGTTGTATGTGTGGAATTATCTACAAACAAATTTAAAAAAGTCTTAAAAAACTGGTTGAAATCTAAAACAACAAATGTTTTACATATTTTATTCGTCACCTCATCAAGACATTTATCCTGGCAATGCTTACTTCCTCTGTAACCACATGGCAACATTGGTATCAAAAATTCGCTAACATATGCTGGTTCACTTTCTGGCATACTTTTATCATCTTGATACTGGCTTTCTAAGAATATTCCACAAGTGCAAGGAACCTTAAATATTAAAAAAACCATGTTGATTAGCAATTCATCCAACCAATAACACAACAAATCCTTGAAAAGTTTTTCTTTCTATTAAGGTCCATAAAAGGTTCCTTGACATTTTTGTAAGTCACTTTTGTTAACGTTCGCCATTCAATAGGTGGTAAAATTAGTTGCATTCCGGAAAAACCAATCAATATAGACTCTTAAGATAGGTATTCAAAGTTTCAAGTCCCTGGCTCCTAGTAGGTTTTGAACTGGCATTCTTAGCACAGGCTCTAGCAACTGGGCGACGTCCATATTACTTTTTAATATTTGTGCATACATAAAATATTTACTTCATTATATCTCTAATATAAATTAAAGTCGGGTTAGTATGAACACTTTAACTCGAGAACGGGTGAACAGATTCTTCCGATGTTTGATTTATTGGATTACTCTCCACTCCGGATAACAGAATAACTAATAAAAAGTTGAATAAATGGCTGAGAAATGATATAAAATATAATATTAAGTTTGTATGGAACGGATTCTCGGTTGGGATATTACCGCCATATGTTGGGGAAAAGGGTGATGTCTGGTAGATTGATATTTTGGTAGAAAGATTCTATAGATCTATGTTTCCACAGATGGCGGTAATATGACAACCATTGAAATAAATATTCATACGTACGTCAGATAAAAATTCAATATAGATATCTAATTTATAAATTGGTGAGTTTTGATACTTTTGAAATAACTGATTCATAATATTATAACCACATAACTTTTGATTTTTTCACAATGAGTAGTCATATAATATGTTAGCTATCTTATGTTACCCAGCAATATTTTATTGAGCGGGACGAAGTTCGATGGGTCAGCCAGGTTTTAATAATTTAATAAAGACATCTGTTGTGAGAAACGTTGTTTGGAACTGCTAATAAGTAGATGGGGCTAAGATATTAACTATAGCATAGGTCGGCAACCTGCGGCCCGCATGCAACCATCATCTTGGTGCGGCCCGCAAGATTCTCGCCGCAACGCACATGACGGACGATATTATACACAATTGCTTATAAAAAAATAATATGCATACTGCTATGCATTTAAAACTAAAATAAATGTTGTTAAAATATACCTACACTTAGCGTTTTATTTTTAAAACTAAAATATTTGTACATAAATAATGTAGGTATACCTACTGCAAGTGCGGCCCGCACTGATCCTCATGAAAAATATTTGGCCCTTTTAGAACAAAAGGTTGCCGACCCATGAACTATAGTATCCATTTTGCTCTTCGTGCTATTAAGCCTGCCATTGATGATCACTCCATCCCTCCAAATGCAGCAATGTCACTTCAAAATATTACCTTAAGCGGGGAAAATCAAATGGATGATGTGGAGTTATAAGATCAGTTGGATATCCGATCAGTCCAAAATCTAATCCTGTTAAGCCATATATGCATCAGTCCCACGGCTCGTCAATGGGGATATTCGAGTGGATGACGAGTCGGCTTGTCACTTGATTTTATTTGTCTCATATTGTCACCATCCTTCCACAAAAAAAACTCAAGTTTCACTTCTGTCACAATGGATTATATCCGTCTTAGGTGGCATCTGAGTGGGGGGACTATCTTTTTTATCCAATCTAATTATTATTATTATTAGTTTTGGGCAAGCAGCCTAGGCTGATGGGCCCAAATCAATGTCTGTCACTTAAATTCGTCCAATCTGTTCTTGAAAGCATTCACCGTTGGTGCCTGTATTACATTCTCAGGTAAACAGTTCCACATATTCACCACTCTATTACAGATGAAATTTTTTCTTGGATTACTGTGAAACTGTTCCTTGGTGAGCTTCATGGAATGTCCTCTCAAATGGTTATTGGCATTCATTGTGTAGATGGAGCTGACATCAGGAATATCATAGTAACATATCATACATGGGTATGTCCTGATCGTTTTCCTTTTTTCATTTTCTACTATTTTGTTTCTTCTGTGTTCTGATTGTTTTTGTTTGTATTTTTTTTCTTCTCTTTTTGTGTCTTTGTGTTTTCCATAGTACAGTGCCGCTATAATTAAAAATTAGTATCACCTCAACACAGGCTGTCGTCTAGTGAGGTGATAAATTCCAAATATGTACCTATATAAATTTCAAATATGTACCTATGTAAAAGTTGGAAAAATAAAGAAATAAAATAAATAAATAAAAAAAACCCTTCATAATTTTGTATGTCTCAATGAGATCACCTCTAGATCGCCTGGCCTTGAGTGTTGTAAGTCCCAGTCCGGAGAGTCTTTCTTCATAACTTAGGTCACGGATGAAATGCGGTATTTTGGTTGCTCTTCTCTGGACTCTCTCCCTTGAATATCCAAATTCCTGTAATACTCGGGTGGTGGAGGGTCTTATTCAATGGACTCTCTCCAAAAGATCGATATCTTTGCAGAAGTAAGGACTCCAAACCTGGTAAGCGTACTCAATTATAGGTCGCAGGTATTGCTTGTAAATCCTCACAAGTAGGTCCTCAGAGTATATTTTTGAAGGTTTTCCTGACGAGAAACAACAAGGAATTTGCCTTTTTTACAATTGACAAAATATGCTCCTCCCATTTGAGGTTGTCTGTCACTATTACTCCTAGATCTTTCTGCTTCTTTACTGCGGCAATCTGGCTTCCAGACAAATAGTATGAAATCTGTGGGTTGTTCTTTCCCATGTGGAGAACCACACACTTGCTCACATTTAATGTGAGCAGCCATTCTCTTGTCCATGAATTCAATTCATCCAAACTTTTCTGCAATAAGCCACTACTTAATAAGGGGTTTGCAAAGAACTTGGTATCATCAGCAAAAAAATTCTTCTGGGTCAAAATAACATTATGGAGATCTGCAATGTACATTATGAACAAGATTGGTCCAAGGACGGAGCCGTGGACGGGTTTTGAATCCAAGCAGGTGTCACCCAAGCGTACTTGGAATGTGCGCCCCATCAAAAAGTCAGATATCCAGCGCAAAAGTCTCCCTCTAATACCGAGGCTCTCCAACTTATAAATTAGGCGGTTAATCGGAACCCGGTCAAAGGCTTTTTCAAAATCCAGATATATGATATCTGTCGAATAACAAACATTGGATTGCTTCCATTTGGAGTGATGGAGAATGGCGGGGTTTGGATTTGATGTCTTCGTACAGCTGGGCAACCAATCTTGTCAATGAAATAATTATCAGATTTAAGCTATCTAAGAAAATAAGTATCTCACCTTTTTATGTTGAAGGGCCGTTTGAAAAAAATGTCCTCCGGATGTCATAAGCCTGCTGATAAATCCATCTTCCTCAACGCATAACACATCCTGGTAAACCATCAAAACACTTACCGTAAACACCACTAGATACCTGACTAAAGGTGACATCTTTCTATGAAGGCACAAAAACTACTGCTCAATTTTAGCTGTTGATATGAATGTCTAGTTATAAAGTACAATAGAATACACATGTTTCCTATTGCGCATACTCTATTGCTGACTTGGTTAAAAATTGTTTTGTAAACATGCAATTTTCTGTCTTAAGTTTGTCGCATTTTGCTGATATTGTCACAATCGTCAGATTGACAAAACACATCCGGAATAGATTAAAAACAATTTTATTTCAATAATAATATATTTTTAAATACGCACATGAAAATATCAATAAATAATAGGTATAATAATATATCTACTATAAAAATTGACAATTTCAAAGTTGGCAGTTGTTCTTATAATAATTATTAAACATTAAAAAAAATCAAATGCATTACTTCAATATAGCTTGCACGCAGACTACAAGGTGTCTTTAAAACAGCACACAATGAGTATTTAGGAAACCTTAGCAGGTATGAAGCTATTCAAAAAGTATGTTTGGCAATTGATTCTATAATGTAAGTCTGTATTTTTGACACTCAAGAGTAATTCAAACGAAACCTCTTAAAAACATGGGTGAAAGCATAATAACATACAGAGTAAACACAAATCAAAAATTCATTGTACGAAACATTCAAACAAAATCAAAGAAAGATAACAATAACTAACAACAAGGGCGTCGCCAAGGGGGGGGGTAGGGGGGGGCAGCTGCCCCTCCCTAGAGATTTAAAAATGTAGGCAATTCATATAGAAAATAGCCTATGAATGGGTCAAATTGCCCCCCCCCCCTAGGCCCCGGGCTGGCGACGACCTTGACTAACAAAGATAAATATTAAAACTAAATAACTCCATAATTATGAAATATTGAGAGGAGCAGTTACGTGAATTATTATAGTTTTGTTAAAATGTGATATTTTAGCTTTTTACAAAGGTCCTCAAGACCGACGACGAAATTACACACATTTCATAATTGGAAATCGTAAATAGGTCTAAAGATAAATAATTTCTCTTTGAAAATAGTCGCATGAAAATAAATACACAAGATTCTGAAATATGTTTCTGTCTGAAAAATCTTCACGACTGTATTTTGGTATTTAAAGCTACGCAAATGATAGGCTTTATAGGCAAAATCAAGTAGCTTTGATAAAGAATCTCAAATAAATCCTGGATTGGATTAAGCTAAAATTAATCCTCATTTAATAACTTCAATGTATGTAAAGATACATAACAAAAATATCTTTAACCCATGTCAGGCCGAAGACTTATGGAAAATCTCGGATTTAAAACTATTTAGAATATCAAAGAACGGATTGCAGTCTGGAGGTGAGAAATAGTTTAGTTAAATGAACTTTTTGTTCCAGGAATGTAATTTTAACTTTTTTTTAAGCCTAGCCTTAATAGTATTCTACTTGTTTCGCTAAGAATGGCATCAAATACTAATCGATAGTAACTTTTTTTATCGCCCAAAAATATTTCTAATAATGAAAAATGCGAGGAATAAATATTAATAAATAAACTAAAATCAAATTTTACATATTATTTATCTTATATTATAAGATGACTTAAGTTTCATATTCTACTTACACTAAGACGAGTCTCTAGTTAAATTTTAGATTTTATAAATTAAAGGCATACAGACACAATAGTGTGTGTGATCTAACTTTCTTAAATATTCCATGGCAATGTTAAGTGTATTATATAATTTTATCTGTAATATTGCTTCAAACGTCAATTGTTAAAAATAACACTCATAATACCTATAAAAGATTAACTTTATTCGGTTGGCAGTAGAGTAACTAAACACTCTTTTTAAGACTAAAGAATTCATAGAATTATTCCACAATTTTTTCATCAAATGGCAACATTACAAATGTCACAATGTACAAGATTGAATGCATTTTGAAAAAGGCGGTGTTACTTCAGTTTGTGATGTGATTTTAAGGTTATTTTATAAGATACATTTTTTTTATTCAAAATGATTCGACAAGAGTTTTGTTTTAACTAAATATGATTTCTGTTTTTATCTACAAAATAAAACGAATATACCAATTTTAAAAGTTTGAGATAAACATAAGTGAATGCAGATTCTGCCTAGATGAACATGAAACGCCACTAATGAACTAAAACAGTTGACGTGAAGAAAGCACTAGAGGGTTTCAAAAAAAAAAAAAAAAACATAAGTTTCCATGTCTGAAAATGTGCAAGAATTAATTTATAGTTTTTAACATGGGCAACATTGTCACCATTCCATTCAGATAGAGCCTTAAGACCTGATATTAACAAACTTCTTAAAATCAAACTCAAGATTTGTTTTTCATGAGACATTATGTCTCTAACACTCGACCCGACAACAGTAGGCTTTACTAAAGTCAGCGACATAACCATTACTAAGAACATCAACTTTCTCAATATAATTTAGGGGGCGTTCAAGTATTACGTAACGCAATTTTTGAAGATTTTTTACCCCCCCTCCCCCCCCATGTAACGCGCCGTAACGTTTTTCTGTACCCCCCCCTAAATGTTACGTAACACCCAAGAGCGCAAAGAATGTTGTCTATGATTTCAATGCATTTAAATGGGCATGCCGGAAAGCAGGTTTCTGCTTTTGCTGTGCGTATCCCCATTCAACTGTATAGAAACATTCTTTGCGCCGGTCGGCGCGGGTCGAAATCGGCATTCTACGTGTTTCCACCAAAAGCTTTAACATCGGAGAATAAAATAAAAATGACATACGGTACAATCGAGGGACTTCTCGTAAAACATTGTCGAAAAGGGTTCCTTTGCTAACTTCGGAGAAAAAAAAAGATGTACAGTACAATCGAGGGACTTCCCGTAAAACATAAACGAAAAGGATTGCCCAACTTGGAAGATTTATTTCCCAATTTTTTTTATTTAAGAAAAAAAATACCGTTACGTAACGAGTTGTTCGAACCCCCCCTCCCGCCCTTGTAACGCACAGTAACGTTTTGCAAGACCCCCCCCCTCCCCCAAATTGCGTTACGTAATACTTGAACGCCCCCTTAGCAGATTTCTGTTTTCATTGAAACATTCTTCTTTAAACTCAGAAATAGGGTAGAGACATGAAGTTTCTTTTGACTAATTAATAATATTCAACACATGCCATTTCTCAAAGTGGGAATTTAACCCAATTACTTGATTCAATATTTTGTTATACTGATGTAGAATTTACGACAACGAAGAATGTTTCTGTACATAGTATTTTTACAGACACTGATGATTTCATTACTTCGTGGTAGTTATAAAGAAGTTTGACTAAAGTAAACCAATGGATAACAAAAAAAATGTGCATTTATACAAAAAAAAAACATTATAGTGGCATCTTCTTGATTTAATTACTAATGATTTGTCATAAATCTTTTACTAAGAATAATAATAAATATAAGATTTGTACTCATTTAATATAATACTTTTTAAGGCTGACTTTTATATATTTTCAAAATATATAATTATGATAAATATTATTGAATACTTAAAAATATTAAATATTCATCCGCTTTATAGTAACTAACTGACGAACCTTAAACGCTTAGTTATAAAAGTGTTTGAAGACGACATTGTAAATTTTAATCAAACATTAGATATATCATCAATGCACACAAAATTTGATTAATATGGAAATTTTAATACAAAAGGGTTTTTAAATGGTTTTTCAAAATCATTGAAAATTATTGGACTATTAAACACATGGTCGTTATATTTCCTACAGACCTGCTATACTTTTAATGAAAATCATGTTTGAATATCCAAAAACGGTCAAAAAACACCTTCTTGAGGTGAATATGAAGTCGCATGCAAGTATACCTGTCAACTAAACAGGGTATAAAACGTTAACTAAAATCTATTATTTGCTTGCAAGTGATGTCATTGGAGGCACAAGGCGGTATGAGGATGAACATAAATTGCAGTTTATTTTTAATGGTGTCACTATTCTATTGTTACCCACGAGTTACACTTCATTTTGTTAAAAAAATTTCCACATTGGTTAAATTTTGAATGCAATAATGCTACATAGAATAGGAATCTTCAAATAAAGACTGAGAAAGTCCTAATAGTCCTTAGAGAACATGAGTTTGGCCTCTCCCTCGAAAACAATCTTTTTCTCTTCTTCCACTTCACAATAAAACTTAACTTTCATTATTTTCCGAACGTCCACAAGTTCAACACTTATTGTCAATTTTTCACCAACAAAACACTTATTTGGGAATTTCATTGTTTGTGATATGACAACTGTCCCAGGTCCGGGTAGATGTGTGCCAATCAATCCAGCCACAAGTCCATTCAGCAATGCGCCATGCACAATTGCTCGCTTTGTTCCGTTACTTAATTTGTGCAGCGAATTTTGATCATTCGTGAGATTTGAAAATGCATCTAAATCTTTTTGAGTCAAGGTTTTCTGTATTCTTATTTTATCCCCGGGTCTAAATGGCGTGTGCGTGAAGGAAGTTGTATGTATTTTGCAAATCTTCTGATAGTTTTGTTTGTTGACAATTATATACGGGAAACGATTCGACAACATTTTTATTGCGATTTTTTCACAAAGTCTTCTAAAAATACAGTGGCTATATTTTTCAGCCTTGGGTTCTCCGAAGAACTTTTAAATTTTGTGATCAAAGCAATTATATCTGGATTGTTTGCGCAATCTTTCGACACCTTATCACCGAGGTAAATTAGTGTGGTTATAGCATTTAAAACAGTTTCTTCATTGTCGGATGAGATCAAACCAATCAAAAGCCTGAAACCATCATTTTCTAAGATGTAATCAGCGCTTGCTGGATCTGAAACAATTGAAATATTAAATTGTTTTTTTTTTTCGGTAGCACAACTATTTACACAAAATAATTGATGGAAAAGTTTTCATTTTTTAAATGAATCTGGGCTATCCAAAGTGAACCCAAATACACTTTCAACATCTTTCACATAAGTCAAAGCTTGTGTTGTAAAAATGGAAATTGTCATTACCAGGATTGGAAAATTAAATAGTGTTCTCAAAGTTTCAAAAGTATAACTAGTAGGGAATATAGTAAGTATTTAATTGCAAGGTTAGCAAAAAGGAGTAAGAGTTGAAAAATTTGATGATTTAGGATCATTGTGTCATTTAGATATCTACAAACATGTAAAAAAACTTCATTGAAGTTGCTGTATTACCGCTTATAGAAAGCTCATTGAATAACAAATACAGCACCACAAAAAAAGAAAGTTATAAAATGATGTACTAGTAATTTACCTAAACAAATGTTACATAAGCCACTTGAAGAATAATGGACTAGTGTCTGTTCTTCGCTTATTGAAGATCCACAAGCTGTTAGTTCATGTAGAAATATATCCAGAGCTCCCGAACTTTTGAGATATTCAAAATTTATAGGATCATAAGCAAAATTAGCGAGGTTAGCTAAAACTTGATGTTTGGCATCTGAAAAATATTTATATTATTCATATTGTATTGTTAAGCCCAAATTGGGGTTGATATATTAGATTTTATGAGTGAAATAATTATGCAGACTCCTGCCTAGGACATTTCCCTTTTTTTGTAAATGAGAATTTCCAAACTAGTGTTCCGTAGAAAACTATTCACTTTATTTATAATTCGAAAGTCTTAATTAAAGCTCCAAGAATATCATCCAAGTTATGAAATAAGAAAAATCATTTTTGAAAAAGTACTAAGTTAGTACACAAATATTTCGTAATTTACCCAATGAATGTCCATGAAGGTATTCTTCCACAAGTAAATTTATGAATTGCTTTCTATCAATACCATCTTTAGGAGTTCGTTTACAGAGTTGCTCTTGATAACTAAACATCAAAAATACGATATAATTCAAGAAAATTTAAAAAAATACCCGATATAAATACATTTAAACTAGCGCGATAATAATCCACGACAGACAACCATGTTTGATTTATTGGAACCATAGAATACAAATATATCAAAATAAGAATATATTATTTTTCTATACAAAATTTCATAGACAAATAAAATATACTACATTATAAATGTCGTCCAATAAGGAATATAATAATATGAAATAAACTTGGTTAGACTTCTAGATAAGAATACTGATACCATGTTGCCAATGTTGACCATCATTGTTATGAATTATTAGTGATTTTTGCACTATATATAAAAGGATAGAATGGCTAAGGGTTTTCATCATAATATTATTATACGTCATGGTGTCGCTAGTGTCGCCAAAACAGTGATGATGTGAGCTGTCAAGAATTGCAAGAAAGAATGGATTTTCCTCTGAATTTGTTAAATCTTTTATAATTTGTTAGGGATAAGTGTTTAAGGAATTATTAGTATATAAAAAGAAAGAAACAGTGCAATATTAAAAACCCGTTAAATTTAAAAATATAGTTGATTAAAATGGATATCCCAGATGCGCCAAAGGACAAGGTTTGTAAAAAGTTTGTAAGTATTTAGGTAAACATGAGTTTTAGCGTCGCGAACATTTCTGAAAAGTATGAGGTATAAAAATGATTTCTGATTCGATAAAACAATTTTGCAGGGGGGCGAAGATGGGTCGAAGAAAAATTCTTTTGAAGATTTATCCAAAGAAGAGCTTGTAAAAAAGTGTAAAGGACTGTTGGTGATTGCTCAAAAAGCAAAACAAACAAAAGCAGGTAAATTGCATAATTTTCTTCATCAAAAGTTCAAATTGTTTGTTTTAATAATAATAATAATCAAGGAATAAATTGGGTTATGAAGACCTCATTGCGTGTGATTTGAAGTACACACCCTTAAATTTATCAAATCCT
Organism: Mystacides longicornis; assembly: GCA_963576905.1. Taxonomy (NCBI): domain Eukaryota; kingdom Metazoa; phylum Arthropoda; class Insecta; order Trichoptera; family Leptoceridae; genus Mystacides; species Mystacides longicornis. The sequence goes on along the minus strand of OY756422.1, from coordinate 30,366,565 downwards.
GTTTCACCACCGATAATTGGGGTACAAGATCGGGTTGATATATGGAAAGGCAAGTCTCTCCACGGTCGATTCTTCGAAACTTTAAATTCATCTCATGTAAGTCTTGAAGATTCGACTGGATGGTTGAGGTTTGGTGAACTATTTAGCGAAACAGAAAGTTTTGTCTGTGCAATACAAGACCAGGTCATCGTAACTAATAATTATAAAAAATATATTATTAAAACACCTGATATAATTGATAAATGTCGTGCATGTGGCCAAACGGGAGAAACACTCAGACATATTTTGTCTGGGTGTTCTCTCCTGTGTGGTTCTGAGTATCTGCACAGACATAACGATGTGGCTAAAATAGTTCATCAAAAACTTGCCTTGAAATTTGGTTTGCTCGATCTTGAAGTAGCTTATTATAGGTACACCCCAATTTCGGTAATGCAAAACAGTAATAAAAGTTGTATTGGGATATACCAATACAAACTGACCGAACGATTAACGCAAATCGTCCGGACATTGTATTGGTTGATCGTAGGAACGGGATAACGTATCTCGTGGATATCACTATACCGTATGACGAAAATTTGAAAAAAGCCGAGCAAGATAAGATAATTAAATATCTTGATCTTGCTCACGAAATCAAGGATATGTGGCATACACCAACCACCCACATAATACCTATAGTGATATCGACGAATGGAGTTATTCCTAAGTCTCTTAAAGACAATCTAGGGAAACTTGGCATCTGTTGTGGTCTCAGATATGCCATCCAAAAGGCAGTTCTGTTGTCCTCATGTAGGATGTTAAGAAGGTTCCTTTCTCTGTAGTTCGAAGATCTCTCATGATTACATTACATCGTGATGTATCATGATAGATAATACCGATATTTTTATATTTACTATATAACATTGTATTTAATTTTAATTTAATTTATTTTTTATACAATGATGTATTCTTTATATGATATATTGTGAGTTAATAAATAAATGTTTTGAAATAATAATAATAATAGTGTTTATTTTTCGATTAAATAAAAATACATTCTTAAAATTAACTTAACAATAAACATTTCGAAAAATCCCACAAGGCATAGCCTGTTTGGTAAAAATGAGTTTTAGCGTCGTGAACATTTCTATTCGAATTATCCACAACTGTCATTTCTTATGACGTTTGGCGTTTCCATGGATTTTTATATAAAGGCATTTTTAATATAATATTGTATTACTTTGAATAAATTCGGGGGAAAACGTAACCCTTATAATTATAACCTAACCTAACCCAATTATATAAAATAATACAAAGCTTGCTAACGCTAACATAAAATTGAACACTAATACAATAAAAAATCTATGGAAACGCCAAACGTCATAAGAAATGACAGTTGTGGATAATTCGAGTAGAAATGTTCACAACGCTAAAACTCAAGTTTACCGCCTGTTTGTGGGTGTAGCATAATGAAACAACATTTTAACTAACTTTTTTATATTTGTGGATAGCATTACATTATATCATTATTTGTCTCTAGAGCTGTCGAAAGAAATACTTTCATTAAAAGAAAATTATGAGAAGCTTGAATTGCAAAAGGGGGCTGATAAAGAAAGTCTTAAAACTATGCAAGAATTTGTTACTTCTTTAACTGAGCAAAAATTGGTATTGGCCACCGAAATAGACACACTTAAAAAACAAAATGGACATCTCAAAACAGCTATCCAATCAAGAGAAACTGAAATTGAAGGTGTGTTGTCTTCACAAAAGGAAGAACTTGATAAATTTCAATTTGAAACATCCAAAAAATTATCTGATATGGATATAGAAGTCACATCCTTAAAACGACAAAAAATAAGACTGGAAAAAGAAAATGAAGATTTAATGCAACAGATGACTGAATTTGAAAATAAATTGGCAATTTTAAATAATGAAAATATTGAACAGAAACATAAAATAGAAACACTGCAGGACTTGATGAAAGGTATTTTTTTTTCTCTTCTGTTAGTATTTTAGAATAATATATCTTAAGTAAGTAAATCGTCTTGTGCACAATATAACTTTGAAAATTTTTTACCAATTTTTCGGAATGACGTTCCACTTTACACTGCACATAAGTCTATCTGAATATACTAATATTGTTACAGGACTCGAGTTTTGTGTTTGAAATTGTTTTTCAATATGATTAATTTTTGTTTTATATTTTCAGATAACGAAACTAATAATATAGATGTATGTGCAGCTACAGTGAAATTAGAATCAAATAAACGTGATATGTTAGATGCCGTAGAAGATAAACTGGGAAATCTTGAAAATGAATATGAGAATGTCAAATTACAGCTGCAGGATAAAATTGAAGCATTAAAAACTGCCGAAAATAATCTTATTGTAAAAGAGCAAGTTATCAGTGAAAATATCAAAAACTATGAATGCGAGAAAATAAAAACTGAAAAGTTGAATTTGAAATTAAAGCAATACCGTGATAAAATAATCAAATGCTCGTCTAGTATAACACAGTTAAAGAATTCCAAATTTGTCCTTCTAAAAACCATAAAGGAATATTCTGAGAGCGTTCCAAAGTGGCAGCGGGACATCTTGAATGCCTCAAAGTTACTCAGCGAACAGTTGTTGGCATTGGAAGCAGAAAACAACTCCTTAAAACTGAAAATCTCTTCGTTAGAAATTGCCACTTCACAAATACCCACAGATCATTATGTTGAGTTGACATCTCAGTTGGAAAATATAAAACAAGAAAACGAAAATTTGTTACTGAATATTCAATCTCTAGAGAGTGAAAAGTTAATTTTGATAAATGAGAAAAAGTCTGCACGTGAAATCATTCATAAAAATGATATAGAGAAGAGTGAGCTGGCGAGTACCTGTCAAGAGTTGACGGAAAAAATAGCCTCCCTCAATAGAGACCTGTCTGCTATGAAAGATCAATTAGACTGTTTGCAAAATGAGAAAACTGAGTTGGAAACAGCTAAACAAACCAGTGCATCTGCTGGAAATATGACTATAAAGGAGCTCAAGGAAGAAATTGGAACTTTGAAATTAACCTTAGTTGCATTAGAGGAAGAGAACAAGTTGTTGATTGAAAGTAAGGATATCTTGCAATCTAAAATTGATGAATCAATAACCTCTAGTGAGGAGGCCAACTCTGAAATTATGGAGCAAAATATCATGCTTCAAGCGGATATTTCAAAGCTTGAAACAAAAATGATCGCATATAAAACTGAAAATGCGTCCATGTTGGTTGAATTAAAGGAAAATCGACAGAGATTGTCCGAGTTAGACAGCATTCTTAAGGAGATGGAGGAAGTGAAAGCTCAATTACTCAACTACAAGAGCGAAAATATGGAATTACTGAACGAAATGAAGGAAATAAACCAAGTGCTGAAAGAGCGAGGTGAGACTATATCTAGACAAGACATGGAAATCAGTGAGGCCAACAGAACATTACAGCATTTGGAGAATGAACTGAAACATGCCCATGAGGAAGTCCAGGCCAAAAAAGCGGAGATCGCTTTAATGAAAGACAAGATACTCGAGAAGGACAGTAGGTTGAAATTGATAGATTCTGCGAACAATGCCAACAGTGTTTCATTGGAAGCTTTAGAAAATCTTAAAATGGAACACGATAACCTGAAAAGTTTTCTTGCTGAAAGAGATGCAATCATTATATCATTGAACGAAGACATCGATAAGATTAAGAAGAACCAAGGAAACCCTTATTTTGACGGACAAAGTGAAAATATGTCAATTTCCACCATGTCAGAAATGGAAGAATCCTCAAGATTGAAAGATTTAGATAAGTCTTATGAAGAAAGGTGTTCTAAATATAGAATGTTCATTGTCAAATTGAAAAAGCGGGTGGATGAATTGAATACTAAAATTAAAACTCTAGAAGAAGAGAAAGGTCTATGGGAAACTGAGAAGGCCAAGATTACTTCAGGTGCTGTTTCTAAAAATATGCAAACAATGCAAATAGAATATGACAAGGTTGTTGATGAACTTGAAGCGAAAGTAGCTGACTTAAAAAATAAAAATAAGATGTGTCAAGATCTAAATGTGGAAATCACCAAATTGAATCAAGTGGTGATGGATGTTAAAGAACAATACACCCAGGCTATGAAGGAAATGGAGCTTTTGAAGAATGAGAAGCATGCGATAGACAATGCACTTAAGCAGTGCCACAGTCAGATTGCTGCGATGAAGAAAGACTGCGAAACTTTGAAACAGAGAGAATCTGAGATATCTCAGTTGAAAGGTGAGAATATTCTTGTGATGCTTTGAAACAAATTTTATTCTGAGTAATGTTTTGTATTTTCATGGTTGTATGTTGTATTATGGGTCATTGAAATGATGCTGTTTGATTTTAGCTGACATAACTAGCCTTAAAGAGAATCTGATGACAGAAACTAACGCTCATCAAACAACTAAAGAGGCCTTGGAGAAAACTAAAAGAGATGTTAAGAAGAAAAGTGTTCTCAGTTTAGAAATGGAAGATTACGAGAGATCAATGAAGGATTTGACTTCCAAAATGGAGGACAACAAAAAGAAAATGGTTCAGGTTTGTCTTTTTTCATTCTTTTTGTATTCCAACCATCTAGAAGACTGTTTTATTATTTGAAATATTTTGTACCTCTGTGTGGTATCTAACCTTTTCAAGGTAACTGGTTTATATTTCTTTTGTTTTTCAGATGGAATCCACCATAGACACACAAGAAGCAACCATACAGTCATTTAGAACTCAAATAAAGATGTTGGAAGACCAAATAGGATCGGAAGAGAGGATAGTCAGAGAAACAAAAGAGTTATTACAGATTGCCACTGAAAATTTGAAAGAAAAAGAATCTCAAATAAATATGAAACAAGATGAAATATTTAAAACTGAGAAAAAACTGGAGGAAGCTTTGAGCAAAAATGAAGATATAAATTTACAACTGGCGTCAGCATTAGGTGAGAAAGAAAAAATAGCCCTAAATTTAGGTCAGGAAAAAATGGATTTAACCAGTCGCTTTAAGAGGTGTGAGCAGAGGTGCAGCGAGCTGGAAGAGCTTCTTAAGATGCGTGATTTGGAGTTGGACAAACTAAAGAATGAGTTTGCTGGTTATAAAGTAAGAGCTCAAAACGTTTTAAGACAAAACCAGACTAAGGATTTGAGTGTTGAAGAAAACTTGAAAGAAGAAATGACAGCTTTGAAGGCGGAATTAGAATCTCTCAACCCTGAACTGCAGTCAACTAAAGAAGAATTGGAAAGTGTGATGTCTGACAGGGCAAGATTGATAAGTAGATGTTCCGAGCTACAGAGCACCCTTCAAACAGAGAGGGAGCTGGCCAACTCACAGATCCAAAGAGATGCTCATGAATATAACACACTTAAATTACAAGTATAACACTTTATTTAATTTTTTTCACTTTGTTAAGTTTATCTGAGATATCTATGTTAATGCAAACAGACCGCTTTTTGTAATAGAATAAAATTTTTATGGGATAGGTAATAATATTTTGAATTTACTTCATACTGTATTAGCTCCAAATTCTGTTCTTGATGTTTACTACAGAAGTTTCCAATCTTTTTTGGTTTAAACATCAGATTTCTCCGTGGCACCTTCATGAGAAAACTTGCCTTCTTCACAGATCACTCTGGTAATCATTGACTAATAATAAACATCACAGAAAATGATTATTTCATCAGTAATAGAAAAAACGAAGGATTTGATCTAGATATCTGAGTTTTGTAGTTACATAGTGCAGAACCCCTACAAGCTAAAATTCCTCCCTTTTTCCTTTGCTCTGCCTTATAGCTCACATTGGAAGCAAATGTCTCCTATTGTCGGCCCACCTGCGATTCTATCTTGTTTTTTCTTCCACCATCATGTAAATTATTTCCTTCCATTTTTATCTTTATTTGTGTTTGGATGTGTATTTTTATGATTTACAAAATTTAAATAATATATTCTTTTGATTTACAGATGTCCACATTAACCCAGTGCTATAAAAAGCAAATATCTGATTTAGAGGACCGCACGAATGAAGAAATATCCAATTTGAGGAAAGAACTTGAATTTTCTAGAATAAGCTTAGAAAGAGCAAATGCTTTGACCAAGGATCAGGCACTGGCACTTGAAAAGAGACGAGCGCCTCAATACTCTGCACCGTTTGTTTCATCCATTGATTATTCCAACAATAACCACACAAGTGTAAGCCTATCGGGGGTAAATGAAACCGTTGCAGATGTCAATGTCACACTTTTGGAAAGAGAGGAAGGCGAGGTTTGTTATAACCTATTCACATTCCAACTCTCCTATATATGAAAAATAGACAAACAGAACGAATATCTAAAATGAAATTCGATAGTCAATGAAAATCATAAACCTATACTGAATGCGTAATATCTTTTTATAGGTTATTCAAAGTTTTTTTGTATAATTTTTAGAGAAATTTTCATTCTTCTACATTTATTTTATATGAATGTCAAAACCAACTTTGAAGTGGTTGGTGACCCAGCGGTTACAACGCCGGCTTTCCTACTGCGGATGTCGTGGTTCGATCCAAGGTGCCGACCATCTTCCTCTTTCACGACACAAGCTTTCAGTAGCTTACTGTGAAAGAGTCAAGGAGTGTATTTGTGTTCACTTTGAGTGAGCACAGATTCATTTTAAAAAAAAAAAACAAAAAACTATGGGAAATATTTATTCTTCTTATAATTTCCATCATTAGGTCAATAATTTCTTTAACAATCAATTCTTTAACAATGATCTGGGCAGGGAATATTATTCCTATAGACTGCGTTGTTCTATTTGGCATGTGGAAATGGCATGGTGATTTATTTATAGAATGTTATGTTGTTCATTTTACCACCAGGAGCCAAACAATACTATTATAGTAAAAGGGAAGAAATGACAAGTTTCCGGCTGTTTTCGATATGGCTGTGCTTTGAGGGATGATAAACCTGATTAAAATTAAATTCATTTATTTTATTATCAAACAAAATTTTGCTGATAATTATTATTAAATATTTGCAGGGCTTTTTGTTTAGAAAAAACGGTGTCGGAACTCACTTCATGTCAACTTTTTTTTTTTTTTATTTAGATTATGAAGTTACAAAAATTACATATTTTATAACTTAAAAATAACAATATTATTCCACTTATATTATACAGATGTAGACGTCACATTTCTACAACATTCACATTACTAATCTATGCTTATCACTACTCTTTAGATATTCACGACATTTCACACGAAAGATCGCAAGCGTAGCCGCGCTCTTGAGTTCCGCCGGCAGGTCGTTGAACAGCCTAAACCCCTTGTAGAAGAGACTGTTCTCAGTACCTGCAAGCCTAGCACCCCGAAGCCTAAACGCATCGCGACCCCTTACTAAATAAAATTATATTCAAATTTCATTTAAGCGATTGATTGATTTAGAAATAAAAAAAAAACGTGATAAAAGGTTGCCGGAATGCCATTAAATGGAAAAAAAACGCTGAATATTTGTTAAACCTGTCATGTACCTACCAAACTATGTAAAATTTATTATGTGCTGCCTCAGACAGCGAAACTCTGTTTCTTGGAGGTAGCGAAAAAAAATAAAAAATAAACTGAGAATTTTGTTTTTACAAGATTGTAAAACTGTTCAGTTTTTGTAAACATTACATACTAACAATTATTATTAACAGATTCAAAACTGTATTACCATAGAGCCACAATAACAATCAAATAATTGTATGTCTGTAATTATCTATGAAATTTGCTAGCTAAGCTTATTAGTTACTTATGTTTTTTCTATATTTTAGGGATCTGAAAGTACTCCATCTCCGTCACCGACATACATGTCCCGAAATGAAAGCAATATGAAGCAAAGCAACTACTCTAGCTCGAGTGGTGAGAAGAAAAGGAGAGAACCAGTGCCCCTAGAACAGCTTCTGGAAGGTGACATCACGGAGGAGAATTATGCTTTAGAAGGTGATCTGGAAACCAAACTGGAAGTAGCCTTGAGACAGATAGAGAGTCAAGAAAAAAGGTAATTTTTTACTGATATCATAACGATATTTATCCATCCATCTATGGCGCTTCGAGCAGTTGTCACGATTCCTCCATGCGACACCAGTTTCTTATATTCCCAGAAATTGCAAATCTCTAGTCACACAATTGAACCATCTCAGCTCGGTCTGCCAACCCTCCTTCTTCCGGTCGGGAGTTTCTTTAGTGTTCGTCCATTCTCTGACATGAAGAGAATGAATGAACACTTTGGCCTTCATTAATGGGCCCATAGATACGACATGAGATTTTCCTCTCAAACACATCTAGTTGCTCCTCATCATTTTTTTTAACACCCATAACAATAATAACAATTCATATAGGTACATAAAATAAAATACTACCTTACTAGGTGTAAGCCCATGTTGAGGTTAGCAGCTTCCATATATGATACAAACAAAAATAACTGACCCAACAGAAACAATACATGCATTAAAAATCGATACCATTTCTCATACAGTATCGAATTGTTCTAAACCCTGAATTTAGCATAGTTTATTTTTTAACAGAAATAAAATTGTCAAAAAATATTGTGTTTAATTTAGGTTTATAAGGTTTATCATTCCAATAGAAGATATACCAATTCTGCACTCTTTACATTCCCTGTTCAAGTCATTTTTCAAATTTAACCTATCACAGAACAGAGATTTTGCGCAACCATTCATAATTAAACTAAAATAAAATAAAAAAAACAATCTTATGCTAACAACCATTCGATGCTGTACCTCTAACAATTTCTACCAAGAAGAAGCAGGTACCTGTTCACTTCTTTGCATTGTCTATATTTACTAAACGAATAGTTTTATTTACCAATGTTTCAGGTTGAGACACATGACTGAAATCATTGCCGAGGCTGAGAAGGAAGTGGCGAGACGTACTCAGCTAGGGGAGGCGCTCAAGGAGGAAGTGCGCAGATACGAAAGACAATTGGAAAGGACGACGCACCACCACAATCAAGAATACCTGAAGAATGTGATTATCAAGTTTCTGACTCTGAATGCAGGAGATGAGAGGAGTAGGCTGGTCCCTGTGTTGCACACCATTCTAACTCTTAGTCCTGAGGAGACGCATCAGCTTACATCTGCTGCTAAAGGTATGCCTTTACTACCAAGTGTCGTCTACTTTTATCCACCTTTTGAGCTATTAATACCATTATTGCGTGGATTCAATACAGGTCGGATGACACTTTTACCTAAAAAATAACTTAAATGAATGAAGTTTTTTTTACAATACGAGACATGTCAAAACTATCAAAAATTTTACAAACATAAAATTATGTTCAGATTTGGATTGTAATTGAGTTGTATGCAAAAATATATGCATGAAACCATACATAATATTAGTCACATGATGTTTTTAACATTTAGCGTATAAGTACGTGTTTTCAGCATAATTGATATACAGTAAATAGACATTTAAAATGAATATAGTTAATATCCTGGCAACATCTATTGATTAGAGTTGTAAGAAAAATTTGGTGGTGAAAATGTTCTTACCATTTTCAACAGATGTCTCTTCATTGAATTAAAAAAGCTAGCGGTTCAGTCACCAACTTTTGTTGTGAAGGTTTTGGGTTCAATCCTTGGCGCTGACCATCTTTCTATTACACAAAACAAGCTTCAGTTTTTGATACAGATGTTAAAAGTGTATTTGTATTCACTTCTAATGAAATCAAATTCATTTTATAAAAAAAATAAAAATATAATTCCTACCTACAATGTCGTTTTGTAACTACAATGTCAGCACTTAAAGAAGATATTAGAAACGGGACAGCTAGCAAATCTATTGGAGGTGGCTATAATCTAACAGTAATAACTGATTTCATGATATTATTTTATCAGCATTAATTATTTTTTTCTATTAATGGAAGGAATGAATTATTTTAATTTATTTTCAGGAGTTGATCCAAACACAAGCAAAGGTTGGGGAAGCTACATTCCATGGCCAGGAAAAAGTTAATTTTTCTACGAGAATATTAAACCGTAGTTTTGTTAGAAATTTATTTGTGGCCTTAAAGATGGAGGTTGTCCAGTGTGACCATCGCTTTTGACACTGCTTCATAAGATGAAAACACCAAGAGCGCCGCTCCGCGCAAATAATGGGCATACGCACAGCAAAAATAGGAACCCGCTTTCCAGCATGCCCATTCAAATACATAGAAACCATAGACACATTCTTTGCGCAGGTCGGAATCAGCGTTCTTTGTGTTTTCATCCATACGCATTATGCGAGTGCACAGTGCAATGGGCAGTAAAACAGTGCTTTTTGTATTATCAAGGGTGTTCGCAAGCTAGGTGTACAGGAACATTTATTGTTATTATTGAAATGGTTTGGTAGCCTAGAAGTTCACTCATGGACTTTTGTTCTGAAAGTCGTGTGTTCGATACCTGGTGCCGACCATCTTCCTCTTTCACAATACTAGTTTTGATTTCTGTGTATGTCATAAGTGTATTGTTGTTGTTCATATTTGGTGAAAATCTGATCAATATAAAACTATATTCCCAATTTAAAGCATGGTTTAAAATGTTCTTAAACATCTAGCTCTCAAACACCTGTGCAGTGGGTGATTGGTTTATATAAAAATAATCTTAAACTGAACCCAAACAATATTTGTTGGCAGATTACCAATTTCCTGTAAATTTTCATAGGATTTTTGAACAATAATTGTTTTTCTCCAATTTCTTCAGATTGTCCCTTTTCAGAAGCATAGAAACCGGTGCATTCCTGTGGATTTGTGCAAACTCGTTTATGTGATTGCTTTGCTTTCTACTTACGTAATTCTCTTTAAACTCACCTAGGCCTCTCTTAAGCCGCTCTCAAGTGATTTTGTCATTTCGATTTATATTTTTTTAAATTATTGTAACATGAGATGAATTGAAATATGAAGGAACTTTTTATATGAGTCTTGAAAGAATTGTGCATCTATGATTTCTTCTCGTAAATAAGACACATGCGGCAGACTCATTTACAAAATTTTAAAACTCAAGAACCAGTCGGTTAGCATACTACTTACATGTACATTTTTTCCCTTCACTCGCCACAAAGGACGATGCGAGGAAAGGAGGTGTTTCGATGAGTCCAATGCTCGCCGAGCAGTTCACCTTCGAATTCGTCTTTTCCAATTAATAAACAAAACAAAAGTGAATAAAAACGATATATTTTTCTGATAGATTTTTATTCATCATCATATTTTGACGCAAAGGCTTTTGAAGCTGTTAAGTCTATTGCACTAATATTTAACTAAATAAAATAAATAAACATTAAATGTGAACCCCTTGGTAAAATTTCAAGAAAGCATCACTAATAGAATTATATTAGAGACAATTTGCAGTCTCTTTGTAAACTATGCAGTACGTTTCATGTGGACCGATTGTCTATCTAGAGGCATTCGGTAGATATTGTTCGTAATCTGAACTGTTTGTCAATCAATCGCCCACTGTATACTAAAATATTGTTTACATTGTGATATTAGTTTTTTTTCAAACTGTGTAACATTAAGTGAAATTTTATCGTAGTAAGTATTAAAATGTTGTACATAATATTGCCAAATTCTCAAATAGTTTTCACATTCTCACTAAACAATTTTCTTATAATGTTGTTTAGATACTAACCACAATTTGGCCAGTCTGACTGATAAATTTTTTTAGGTAACACATCTTTTGACTTTTATAACTACATAGTGTTTTGATATTTCATTTGTTATTTAAGGAGACTGTTGCTTTTTTCACAAAATTCGATTGAATCTCGAAGATATTGTCAGAAAATTGACTATTTGAGTTAGACAAAAGCGCTATTTGAGCTTCAATTAAAAATTTTGTGAATCCAACCTTGTTTCCTTAGATTCATAATAATATAATGTTATGACCGATGTTTTAGAAAGACGAATAATTGATGTGTCATTGTAATAGTGACTCTTTCAAAAATAAAATAGTATTAATTTTTTTTCCTTAAGAAAGTAGGAATCTGTCTGCTTCCAAAACCCGGTCCTCGTTTAACACGGTTAAAAAAACAACATTTGTATATTATCGAAGCAGTGTTACAATTAATATGGTGACGCAATCTATGAAATATTTGTTAAAAATATCTGTCAAAAATTTATCTTGAATATTTAATTTCACCAAATACTTTCTGCGATTGTACTGAAAAAAGGCTTTCTGTAATTAGATGAGTCTGTTATTTTTTAAATTTTGATTGCTAATAAAAAATTGTCAAGCACCTACCAACTATAAATAGACCATTAAAGGATGACGTCATCTGACGTTTGCCGAGTGGCACAATGACGGCCATGGCGGCACACACACACACATCACACATGCATAAGCCTTAGTGATGGGTAACAAATCACTTTGCATAGCGACCCGAACTGCGCGAATCAATAATGGTCCAAATCAGTTATCCGCTCACTTTGGTCAGTATTGTGAAACTTTATAGCATTCTTTTCCTTGTAAAATACAGAAATTTTGTACTGTTCGTATTAATTATTAGTTATTACACATTAAAAATATTTTATTCCATATTATCGATGATTCTTCTCAGTAATCTCAGTCATAATAATTATTTTTTTAAATTTTATTTTTCATACAACCATATTTTTTTTTTCATCTGTTAATTGATTTTTGTGTCTTATTGTTACATTTGATGATTTTTTAATTATAACCACGAGTTCATTTAATTTTTTTTATGATTTTATTTGTCTTAACCTTGGTATTTTCTTTATTGGGCTGTGATTAGTTGGTATTTTCTTTACCGGCACAAAACATTCCTAATTGAACGAGACGCCGGTAATCTCGAAAAAATATTTAAATTCGTATACAAACAGAATATTAGGTACGGTTCATACAGATCTCATACTGTAATTGACTCGTAACATCTGTAGATTCACTCTAACCGTGACCCGATAAACACACTCATACCAACTCTAATTTTTTTCATGCCGCCTCGCAAATGTCAAAATCCTGTGGCTGTTAATGGTCTATTTTATTGTAGATACCTATTGGTGTTTTTTTAAATTTAATGAAGTTTGGTTTTTTTTAATTATTGTTTTTACAAAATACCTAGGTATTATGTTTATTTATATAAAAGATAATTATTTATTTTCAGTATTTAATGAGATTTTATGTTTTCTAATCTGGTCTCTTTAATCTCATAGGCTGGAGGGGGGACCTTTTTAAGCAGAACATTTGCCAACCTCGTAAATTCAATTTATATATTTTTTTAAATATGTTTTTATCAGAAGTTAGAAATCTGATGACATATTTTGAGAAAACCAATTAACAGAGTTAATGATGAAATTAATTTGCGTGTTCCAGCAATAGTTGTTATTTTCAGATTTACACAATATTTTCATTTTTATATTATTTAATGGCAACGTCAAGTTTTGTCACGAGTTTGACATTTAGTGTTGTCAGCCACTGGAGAAATTCTGGAGGCAGTCTGGCAGCACTGTCAATGGTACCATGGTAAGTGCTTTTGTGGCAAACACACGTCGCATAGTTGGGTGTTTACCCTTATTTCCATTATGTTCTATAAAGATTATATTTAATGTGTAGTTGTTACTGCCGGGGTTGTGTCCATTTTAAAGCCAGTTAAGGGTGCTACATCTCCACAACACAAGTTTTATGGGGATCTTAATATTAAGTTTGTCAATTCTTGAAAAAATTAACCTTCTACACATTATTAAAAGTTTCACTGTTTGTTTGTGAATATCACTTTGTTTTGTCTTAAGATTATTACATCACTATTAAAATGTTTTTTTTTTTAAATTTGTACAGCACAAGATCCCAATTAAAAATATTGAATGAATTTTGACAAGTCTTGACTTAAAAAAAGTATACTTGTGATCAGCGGTCGCTAAACTTTTTGACCTCATGGACCAGTTAATTCATCCCGCGGACCACTTAAATATATTTATAAAAAAAAATTGTGATCAAAGAACACATAAAATGTACCTAGTTAATAAAATGAAACTATTAATAGTAACCAAGTTATGAAAGCTTTATTAATAAACCATAATAAAATACTTAACATGATGAGTAAGTATATTCCACATTTTTCTGAAATTTTCTACCACTAGTGGTCCGCGGACCACCACTTTGGCAACCGCTACTTGTGATCATTCTTCATTTAACGATTATAAATTTACAACATTATTTTTGAATAGACAAAATATGACTCTTCTCTACATTTTTATTGATGCAAAATGTGGCTTAAGCGCAAATTTTAACAAAATATCTAAATTCGTAAGTATAATTTTACGTCAACTAAAATTTACATGTAAGTCATATTTTGTATTAAACAGCACTGTATAACCTATTTTTTTTATTTTCAAATTATTTTATTTGTTTTATATTTAAATGGTGTATTAATTTAAATAAATATGTTAAACTATTTATATAGTCAAATAAAGTTACTTAATTTTTATCGTTGTTTTTTTTATATCTCCTTGAATATACACCATTTGTGTAGGTGGGGCAGGAGAAAATTATGTGGTAAAGCTAACATCAAGGTGTTCTGATAAGGCAATAAATAAAAATAATTAAACAAAAATGAAAAAGTAAATGTAATGTATTTAAGAAAATAGATTTCTCTGTTCAGCACTTAGGGACAGAGACTGGATTATGCAACAATTAGACATTAAAGTAGGTAAAAAAAACCTTGGTACTAAAGTTTTTCACAAGACTGATTAAATGTGGTGGTTTGTAGGTATTTTTTTTTAACTATTGCAGTATGAGAATATTAGACGAAACTGCAACAGCCATGGCAAAGTGACGAAATGCTTAATAAATTTATCATGCTTTTTTAATTATTTCTAGTCTTTTTGAGTCTTTGATGGCTATCGGGAGAGAAACTCGATTTTCTTGATGATATTAATAGTTGTTCAAAACCAAGTGCTACGGCTGTAAGAGGAAAACAAAAAATGGGTTCATTTGCCTTAAGATGAGAAAGAATAGATTAAGATGTGAAAGTAAAAGGTTAAACAATATAATACTTCAGTTCTAAGAATTATTTAAAACATTTATGGATAAATTCACAAAATGTATAATATTACTATCATCAAGGAGATATGTGTATAAAAAATAATCAAAATGGAGGTTATGATATTAATTTATAAACAAATGCAAAAAAAAATTAATATAAGTAAGTACCTAATTCATTATTTTTTTCATTTAACGGAGTGTTAGTCCTACAAAGACAACAGGACAAACATTTACTGTGCGTAATGAACGCACATCTGTTTCAGAACATCCCCACATCACGCAATCTGGCATGAGAACAATCCAATACAGTGTTCTACTATTACTATAAGTACCTACTATTTTAATAAAGGTTAACGTAAATTATTGTAATTTTTCTTAATTATTTAAGAATGAATTAAGCCGGAAATATTAGTCTTTCTTTAGTAATTTAAGCAAATAGTATTTCAATCTTCAAGTTACACTTTCACATTTCATCATTATTTTCTAGGTATCAACGTCTTGACGTATAATAGGTACCTACCTTTTTTTATTTCAGTCGGATTTACTGGGATTGCAAATTTAGAATTTATTTTGTATCTACGTGTATAATGGCAATACTCGCGTAAGCTTTCATGTATTTCCGGTATTGTAATAAATACTTTTATACGATAAAATCGTATTAATACTTAACATGTATATTTAAAAGCATAATTAAAATTGATTTTATTTTTTTTTAATGTAAACTTAATAAATTTATATTTATTTTTTGGTAATATTGTTAAAAAGTTTATAATTTGATCGAATTTGTATTGATCGTTCTCCCTAGATGTGCCGAGCTTTTCACGCATGCGTCACAACTGAAGAAAATTCTCTTTCAAGACTTCAGCAGCCGGCGGGGGTGAGTAAAAGCTTTTCTCAATTTTATTTGTGATATTAACTTATTTACAGTGTTTTGATTAAAAGAAATCACTTTTCAAACATTCCTTCTTCCGGGTGATAATAAATTTTGATAAAGTTTTACGTATTTTATTTAATTTTGGTCGTTTTTCTATTTTTTAACGATTGTGCCGGCTCACGTTGCATCACGTGAAATTGTAATTAACAGGTAAAACTGAAATTAACTATAATTTTATAGAAATCTTACCATACTTTCATAAAATATTTAAAAGGTTTCCACATTTCTTAAGATGAATTTACAAATTTTGTGTTTTTCACGTTTTTTATGACATGGCCATGCCGCCATTAAATTTGTCATACCTCATGGCGAGTCTGACAACGGATATAATTATATTTAATATTGTTACTTAATTAAATTTATCATAAACATGTTTTTAAACAACAATTTTGTTACATTCGAAAATATTATCATATCAGGTCAAATCAATTTTCGAATTATCATAATAAAAAAAAACCACGTTGACTTTTCCGACGTTTTTCATGAAAACTCAACGGCTGATTCAATTTGTCTCTGTTTATTTTTAGACGTAATAAACAGCTGCATTCTTCTAGTGAGAAAATGTTGAATTTGTCTTTTAAAAAAAATCATCCAGTCTGTTTTTTTTATTACAAAAGGTCCTGTCTATAGTTTCTTGTATTCTTAAATACAAAATGGATGCCAGGTGCGCGTTATGTATAGAAAATCAAAACCACCTTGAGGTTTCGTGAAAAAGCTTTGACATGTCGTGTCAATTTATAACGTTCTACATTCTATTCACTATCCTATAAATGGTTTAATTTAAAATATTACATTAAGTACCTACCTACATAGATATCTTATTCCGGCATAGGGGAGCTTATGCGTCTTCGGTAATATTTAACGATTTAACAGAATGTCACCTAAACAACCGCTTATCAAACGGGGATTTCATTCACTTTCTTTAATCTTTAAAAAATATATTCACAGAAAATCTATGTAGGTACTTAATAATTGATTAATGATACCTTCTTGCATTTCAAAATTGTAATTTTTTTAGTAGGTACATTTTTCGATATTTTTATGTTTACTTTCTTCAATTACATACCTACTATTAGTCTAAATAAAATTTGTTTTTTTTAACCGTTTGCCCTCGTTGTTGAGTGATTTGGGTTAAAAATTTATAACTATTCAAAAAGAAACTGGCTCGAACGAACGGCAAGGCGATGTCTTTGAGCTTACGGATCGTGTTAAATGGCTGGAACCAGCAATCCTTTGTGGGGAATTCAAGTGAAATATAATTATTATTCTGATCCTGCTTGGAAAACTTCGATTCTTACAACCAATTGGAAGAACACTGCCCAAATTTTGGCCAATGATACGAATACCATATTGAATTATGGTCAATTTCAATAATGTCTTAATCGTTATTTGGTTGGGTATTAAGATTTCGTAAAATTCGTAAATTTACACTATTCTATACCTACACAGGTGTCGCAACTTAGTGCCTGAAGCAATTTTTCCTAGTCAACCGGTCCTATACAATCTGAGACAGGTCAATCCCGGGTAGAAATTATCAACCGAAAAACGCTTTAATGGGCCGGGAACCTTTGATCAGAAGTTAGCGCATGTACCACTAGGTCATGGAGGTCGGCTTCTTAGTGCTTTTGAATTGTTTTGATTTTTCGATATTTCCGGCGACTCGTTCAATTGGTAAACGTACTGTGCCATATTTTGCCTTGTATTGTGATGATAAACGTCAGTGTACTACGTATGTTATCGCTAGACCAATACACAATTCACGACATTAAAATCTTCAATTTTAGACTTTAAAAATCAATAGTTTCCCTGACTTGTCACATGCCAGTTGAGTTATTGCGATTTTCTATTTTCGATTCTGGACACCTTTTTTTATTCAAGATAACCTGCCTACGTATGTCTTACTGTTACACCAAGTTTCATATTCCTAATGCTGAAAGTACTTACCGACATGTCATTAAAAAAATGTTTTATATACTTGGGTCATTTTCCATACGTCGAGACTAACACGTTAGCAAGTTTTGTGATATTTTTTAACAGGTTTCGTACAGAAAGATTTTAGTGTAGCCGGCGTAAATTAGTTTATAGCCTTCAGAGTCATGAAGAGAGGATATACCTGCTTAGTTTTTAGATTCATGGAAAAAATGACATTCTTCTTTCCATACAATATAGGTGCGACCATAGCCGACGGAGCTTCATGCTCAAAGCATTTTCTATCAGTCAACCGGTGCCGGTCAATCTGAGACAGCATTTCAACCCGAGTACTGTGAGCTTGGGACCTCTTGATCAGGAGTCAGCGCCTATACCATTAGACTACCAAGGTCGACAGTTCTGTTGTGCTTTATGTTTTCAAAACACCCTTTATGAAAGTAGTTATGTAGGTCCGTGTGGGGTATTTGAGAGTGTACGTAGGTATTGTGGTGACGTGGGCGCTGGACGGCTGGAGAGATGATCTGTCACGCGGCTGTTGGGATGCCAAAGTTAGCCACACGCCGGTGCACTGTATTGTCGTGGAGGAAACTTGACTCGCACGCTGGGTGACTCCGCCAGACCGAAATACTCCCAGTGGAGTGAGGCGCGCTGGCGTCGCCGGCGTCGGGAAACGCGGAAGCGTTTGGCGGGGAGACACGTGTTGAAGGGACCCACGTGGAGTCCACTATCTGCACGCCATGTCATCTCCCTGTCATAATTTGAGTCTGCTTAATGTGAATACACATTCAACATTTTCCACAATGAGCGACTTGTGGTGTGAATGCGAAAATGATGGGTTACGGGTTTGAACTTATGCTTGTCGCTAAGCCACCAACCACTGCAAGTTGAGGATTGATGTGTGCATTTACAAAAATATTATTAATAATAAAAATTATGTTATGTACGTAGGTATACATTGGTATATCCCTACCTACCCACTATTCCAACAATAACCTTTCAATACGCATAGGATATTATATAGGTAGGTAGGTACATTTGGATCCATCCCAGAATGGATCGCATTCTTGCCAATAATAGATTATTCTTCGTGTACATTTTGAAAAAAAAAATATTTTTTGTAAAACATAGTCCTCCTTGGCGTAGGTACCAAGGGCGTCATGGGGTCATGACCCCCCCTGGACTGGTACCAGGTCTAGGTGAGCCACGAATTAAAATTGTTAAACATAATGTTTTTATACATTTATGTCTATTTTTAAGTACCTACAGTACTTACATTTATAAATAAAATACCTATTTTTTACATTTACCTACCTATCTATTTCCTTTTATCAAAATTAAATTATAATTTCTTTTGACTTGACCACGACTATGTGATTCCCCCCTCCCCCCCCTGGCGCCAAAGCTGGATCCGCCTTTGATAGGTACCTAGATGATAACATTATTTAAGAACAAACACACCCCCTTCTTTTCTTAGAAAATAATATCTACCTATTTCATCCCTGAGAGACACCACACTTATGACAGACACGATTGGAAGTAGAGGAATAATGCTAAGAAACGAAACATGTTTATTAAACGCATAATTTCCTTATTTTCAGCCAGTTAAGAATATCAAGTACAGCACTAGTCCATCAGCATGGGTAAGGAGAAGATTCATATCAACATCGTTGTCATTGGACACGTCGACTCCGGCAAGTCTACCACCACCGGCCATCTCATCTACAAATGCGGCGGCATCGACAAGAGGACCATCGAGAAGTTCGAGAAGGAGGCCCAAGAAATGGGCAAGGGCTCCTTCAAGTATGCTTGGGTGAGTCCTAGTTTATTTTCTATAGTCGTGTCATTCCATAGGCTCTCCATTAACCTAGTGGACAGGTGACTAAATTTGCTTCGGGTTGCAGGTATTGGATAAGTTGAAGGCCGAGAGGGAACGTGGTATCACCATCGACATTGCTCTGTGGAAGTTCGAGACGGCCAAGTACTACGTGACCATCATCGACGCTCCCGGACACAGGGATTTCATCAAAAACATGATCACTGGTACATCGCAGGTAAGGCCTCGGCATCCACAACCCTCAGTAACACCCCATATGTCCCCTACCTGCTGTGACTGTGTATGACCTGGGAGTTATTTTATTTCAGGCCGATTGCGCCGTGCTGATTGTGGCCGCTGGTACTGGTGAGTTTGAGGCTGGCATCAGTAAGAATGGACAAACTCGCGAGCACGCTCTGTTGGCCTTCACCCTCGGAGTGAAACAGCTGATTGTTGGCGTCAACAAGATGGACTCCACCGAGCCACCATACCACGAGGCTAGGTACGAGGAAATCAAGAAGGAAGTGTCGTCTTACATCAAGAAGATTGGTAAGCTGTTTTACCCTACATTTTAGTTCATTGTGTAACAATATCTCAAACATACATAGCACTTTTAAATTATTAATGAAGGCCTTTTCGTGCTATGCTTAACTCTATGCGAGGGAAAGAAATATTCCACGAATGACATAATAAGAATGATATTACGTTTGTCAATTCCTTCTTGGTCGTTCTAAAATGCTAACAGTTTTTTTCAAACAATTTTTGTAGTAGCGACGGTAGTGCCATGCTTTAAACATCTTCATATCTTGATTTTTTCAATGTTCAGGTTACAACCCCGCAACTGTGGCATTCGTTCCTATTTCCGGCTGGCACGGTGACAATATGCTGGAGCCCTCCGACAAGATGCCGTGGTTCAAGGGATGGCTGGTGGAGAGGAAGGAGGGCAAAGTGGAAGGAAAGTGTCTCATTGAGGTAAGTGCTGCAGAACGTGCGTGACTCAGATGGATTGTATGATATTATATACCTAGTAACCTTTTACATGCTGTGTGGTTATTTTTCAGGCTCTGGACGCCATCCTGCCTCCATCTCGTCCCACCGAGAAGCCTCTCCGCCTGCCCCTCCAGGACGTGTACAAAATTGGTGGTATTGGAACAGTGCCCGTGGGCCGTGTGGAAACTGGCATCCTGAAGCCCGGCATGGTGGTGGTGTTTGCACCAGCTGCCATCACCACTGAAGTCAAGTCCGTTGAGATGCACCACGAGGCCCTGCAGGAGGCTCTGCCCGGAGACAACGTGGGCTTCAACGTGAAGGTAGGAGACACAAACCATATATTATTTTCTTAACATTAGTTCAATAATAAAAATACTGAGACTGTAATATTGATTGTTGCAATTTTTACAGAACGTATCAGTGAAGGAGTTGAGAAGAGGTTTCGTCGCCGGAGATTCCAAGAATAACCCTCCAAGGGGCGCCTCTGATTTCTTGGCTCAGGTAGATACATTCACCCCCGTCTACTTGTATTCAAATGCGATTTGCCAGATATGACAATTTGCATTTATTTTATGACTTGGGTCTCTGTTATAGGTTATTGTGTTGAACCACCCTGGTCAGATCTCCAACGGATACACGCCAGTACTTGATTGCCACACTGCACACATTGCTTGCAAGTTTGCAGAGATCAAGGAGAAGTGCGACCGTCGTACAGGTGAGCAGAGTTTGATAAAAAGGTTTTTAATATGACGAGGTCTTTCAACAATGCGGTCTTTAACTAATTCGGTCTCTACAATGATATTATTTCAGGCAAAACTACAGAAGAAAATCCCAAGGCTATTAAATCTGGTGACGCCGCCATCGTATCACTGTGTCCAACCAAGCCTCTGTGCGTAGAGTCCTTCCAGGAGTTCCCACCTCTGGGCCGCTTCGCCGTCAGGGACATGAGGCAAACCGTGGCTGTGGGCGTCATCAAGGTGACGTGAATCACATTGATATTTCTATATTAGCTACCATCTGTTGTTGCGAACGAATCGTCATGTATTTTTGTGAACAACTGTTTTAACTGAATGCATGTGTTTGTTGCAGAGTGTGAACTTTAAAGACGTGACTACTGGCAAGGTAACAAAGGCCGCAGAAAAGGCCCAGAAGAAGAAATAACTAGGGGGCACTGTCCTCGAACCACTCCGTTTAGCGACGGTACCCCAACTTCATCTTCATCATCATCATCACCATCATCTGGATTGTTCTCATAACAAAGAACAGCTGGGACAACATCCCATCATCCATCCATCCAACTATCTGCACCATCAACACCAACCAACACAGCGATACTGCCGCAGTGGCGCTACCAGCAACATCGGCCATCAACCACTAGTGATGTTTAGTTTCTGCACAAAAAGCTTGATGAGTGGCCCTGGAGTGGAAAGTGACGGCGGCATCTCCCAGGACATGGACACCAACAGCAGCCACTCTCAGTCCCCGTGTCACTTCCCTCTTTTCCACCACAAGGAGTTCAAGAGAAAACGAGCCACCGGCCTCGAGAGTAAGAAGGGTCATGCAGCGGCGTCCTTGGAGCATTCCATTGCAGGTGCAGCCCTCAGCGCTGTGTCTGTCACTGTTTTTGTTTACAATTATTATTACTTTATTAATTATTATTACAATTTTATGTTGGCATTGTTTTTGGTGGGCTCTCATCCCGGTCGGCGGGCAGGGGCTGTGGGGAGGAACGACGACTGCTCTAGTTGCCAAAGTAAAGGGTGCGGGAGGCTAGTTAGTAATTTTCATTTTACAGCTCAGACAGCGAGCACATGACACACTCTCTGTCCCCGCGCCCGAGGAACCTGATGCACCTTGTGTTGACCACTGCCATACTACCTACTTATAGCCGAGCAAGTCTCCGACTTTTTATAAAGACCCATAAATTCTCACCAATATGACTTTTAAAAGAAAACATATCGCGCAATGGAGAGTTTGCGTAGGAAACATCCTATACACATTTGTCCTCCAAAGTGTGCGGAATCTTTTGTGATTTATCAAGGGCTTTTGATAGCGTCAGTCATGAAGTTTTTGTGGTTTTTAATGCAATGGAACATACTCAGTTCACTCAACTTGAAGTTATCATGGTTTGTTTTCAACTTCATAGATTATTTTGATGATATCACCTAAAATGATTTCAGTTGAGTCTGGCTTGAAGTGGTCAACGCAAAGTGTGTGCGTGTGTTGTGATAGTTAGTGAGAGATGGTTAATATTCTGAGAGATTTATGAAGGAAAGATGTTGAAATATTATTGTATAGGTGTTGGTTTAGGCTGATCTCTTGCCCTGCCCGCTCTCGTGTAGTCTTCGGTTTTATTTTACGCGACTTTAACCCGAAAGCAGACTGATAACATTGTCCATGATTAATTTTACGTTTCATCGACGAGGATTGACGAAGACAGGAATTGGGAGCCACGTTCTCGCTCCCCTGGTTTCATTTGGATTTGTCTATTGATATTATTATTGTTGGTGCGCATCTCCACCAACTGTTGGAGCTGTGTCGTATATAAATGGTTGTGAAGGATTTGGATCACACAAAAGTAATGAGATAGTCTCGGTGCAGTTGGATGCTGTGTCCCCACCTGTTCTCTATTTACACTTTTATACCAAACAATAAACCAATCATCATCATCATATCATCACCATACTCAATATTATTATTATTATGATATGGGAGGAATTTTTTTTTTCATTATTTTTTATTCAAATTATTGTTGTCGTTGATTGTTTTCACATAAGAAGACATTGTTGCGGGGGAAATTAAGTGTAATATTATTACGTTATGTTATGTATTTAATTTAAGTAAGTAAGTTGTGTTCCTCTTTTTCTATCTCTTCTTCCTCGTTCACTCTTAGTACCTTCATCTCTCGAAGTCTATCTATAGCGGCTTTGCTTGGAGGCGGCCATTCTCACCCCATCGTCTCATTTGATTTTCTCCACCACATTATTTGCTCATTATCACCCAATCATCTCATTTCTTCATCATTATCATCATCATTATCACTCATCAACCATACTTCATGCTTTCATATACATCCATACATAATGACAGCCCTGTCTGCCCGCACTCCATGACTGGCCATGATCTGTGTGGACTAGGACTGGAGGGAAAGAGGTGTATTGTGCTAGCCCCGCGCTCCACACAAGCATTACCTATACATAATAATATACTCTCTATGTGACATGTATATGTAACTATGTAATTATATTTTTCTCTAATATTATTATTTTTATATTTTGTAACGGCGTCTGAAAGACCAAACAAGCAAACTTTATTTAATAGATTTTATTTGAGGAAGTTTTTCCATCAGTCAACCAGGGCGCTTGTTGCTGAGCGTCTGATGGTTATCATCAATATACCTACATTTTAAAAATACACATATTATTATATAGTAGGTTAACACAACCACTATCGCATATATGTATGTATGTACCTACCTAGTGTGTGTTACTATCAACATATACAACGTATATATAATATTATTGTATGTCTCTCCCCTAATGAAGTATAAAATATAATATTATTATCTATAACATTAGAAGAACCACTGTGTATTTTATTTGCCCCCCCCCCCCTCTCTGTAGTTCAAAAGTCCCACCTACTGCAAATGGAGGCCTTGGAGCAGTAAGATGACAAGCCACAATTTTTACAAAAATGACTCAGGCATACGGACTTCTTAAAAAAATACATATTTACATATTGGTTACAATAATTTTGAAAACATTGTATTGATCAGAGAGAATTTTTTGTGAATAACGTGACAAGCCATAATCAAACTTATTTTTTAATCCAAATCTATAATAATAAAGGAAAGTGCCTGACTGACTGACTGACTGATTGACTGACTGACTGACTCATCAACGCACAGCCCAAACGGCTAATCGTATAGAAGTGAAATTTGGAAATCAGGTAGGTCTCAATACAAAACCTTCCACTAAGAAAGGATTTTTGGAAATTCCACCCCTAAGGGGGTGAAAATAAGGGTTGAATGTTTTTCAAAGTATGCGAATATCTCGGAAACTAGACATGGTACGAACTTGAGATTTGGCATATGAATTCTTCTATAGAAATGAGTGTTAGCGTATTTGGCAATTTTTCCAAAATTTAACTAAAAGGGACGAAAAAGGGCACATATAAAAAGGGATGATTTTTAAGTGCCTCCTAAAAAGTTTAAAACTGGTTTTATCGAAATTTCTAAAAAATGATTTCTTCAAAAAGAGTCAAATTATACTATTTCGTTTTCAAAAGATATCATTAATTAGAGGGTAGGGGGTGAGGGGCACTTTTCCAACGTGTATGTGTGTGTATCCGTCCCCTCTTTATAACTTTTGATTCGCTTGATACACAGATCCTAAAATTTCAGAAACTATTGAATACTTTAAGCATACAAAATTTGTATACTCAGAATTTTGAATTTTTTTTTCAGTCAGGGGTTATCAACCTTTGAATTTTTATTTAATTTTTCCATATATCTCGAAAACCATAAAATCTAGAACCCTAAAATTGTGTATGTATATAGAAAAATACAATATCTAAAATATAATTTAATGAAGAAGTTCCAGGATTTCTCAAACTTTTTTTATAAAGAAAAATATTTTTTTTATGACAAATTTACGAGTTTCAGTGCCTATATTTCAGAATTTTATAAAAATATCGAAAAACGCCGAAACGCTACAACTAGATAATTTATTTTTCTATAAAAAATACATACATCATAGCAGTACATCTCAAACTTTTCTTAACAATTTTTGTAAAAATTTAATTTATTGACGACATCGTTTCATACAATAAACATACATACACCGCGAGCTGGTCCGGTGCAGCGTGTATGAATATATACGTAGGTAGGTATACCCAACCCAACCTACTTTCTCCAATACACGTGACGAAACTATTGCGTAATCTATAATAATAATAATATAGTTTTGAACTAGCCGACCCGTCAAACTTCGTCCCGCCTTGGAATATAAATAATATGTTCGAGATTTTATGTATAACTTTAAAGTTAAGTTGATTTCAGTTTAAAGTTATTTAACACAGACGACGACGTGGTCCTTATATTATTGAATTTGAATTAGTATAATGATACAATTCATTATTACCTTTTTAACTACTGTAACCGCTGCATCTGTTATAAAACATATCATTATATTATTTACTATAAGCATTCCGTGAATCGTATCATTCATCAAACAACTGATTCCTGTCAAACGCCTGATTTAATTTCAAAATTAGAAAAAATCTAATAATAATATGGAAGTTTTATTTTTATTCCGTGCAACTTTTTTCTTTCATAAGACCCTTCAGACAAAAGCAAACACGACAAAAAAATGGGCGATATAAGTTCAGCTGTTCTCATAGGGTAAGAAACACGTAGAATGCCGATTCTGACTAGCGCCAACCGGCGCAAAGAATGTTACTATGCATTTGAATGGATAAACCCACAGAAAAAGCAGGAACCCGCTTCCCGAGATGCCCATTTAAATGCATGGAAACCATAGACAACAATCTTTGAGCTGGTCGGCGCGGATCGTAATCGGCTTTCAACGTGTTCTTACCCATACGATGACCGCGCAAATTAGCGTTCCATTTTTATATAAGAGATAAATAATACACTTTCCGTGAATTCAGACAAACACTTTACGTACTTACCTACTTCAATATATTTTTCGTACCATGCATCCTGTACAGCGATTCTGAATTGTTTTTTTTTACGATCGACATTAAAATCATTATGTAGGTACCTACCTATTTTAGTAATTTATTATCTCTACTAAAATAATTTACGGTAAGTTCACGAAAAGAATCTGGATTGTATTGCAATTCTTTATGTCTTGATCTGTCAAAATATTTGAAGCCATTTCATAAAAACACTAGCAAAAAAAAAACTATGTGAGTAATCTTGCTTTGAATTTATTGCGTAAACCATGAATAGCAAGTTGATATAATATTATGTTGAAAAAAGGTAAATAGTATTATGAAGTCAATAGGTAAATTATTTTATATCAAATGTAGTAAAAGTGCAAAATATTAAATTTTAAAATTATCTACAAAATCCTCACATCATTTTAGGATAGATCGTAAATAATTGTTTTGAAAACACTGGCAAGTCAATGACCATATCATTTCGTCACTGTATAGTGCGAAAAAATTAACTGTCCACTGGAACGTATAAAAAATAGAGACGAAAGGGATAGCAGTTAGCCGGATATTATGACCTCCTCACACACCATTTCCAGATCCCTCAGCTCTGCTTCGAAGGAGCAGAACACGAGGAAGACCCTCTCGGTATGAGAAGATCTTCTTTATCTTCGGAACCCTTGCGGGAGGAAGAAAAGCGCTCCCCTTAAAATATAGGTGTTTTTATTTTCAAAAATTTATAAAATTCGTAGAATGCTAAAGAAGTCCTTACTAGAGCCCGGCCAGTGCGTAAATTACCATGGGTACAACGCATGAATTATGCTTACGTAGGCGGTATAAACAAATTGGACTGACTCCGTTGCCGGAACGTTATTGTTCCAAAAATCGCGGAAACTCTCTGCATCTTCAGCCAGGATGATATATGACAAAACGTTGTTTTATTAAACTTCCCTTACTTACGAAGACCAGCAAAGCTGCTGTTTTCCTCTATATAGTCTAATAGTCTATATAACGAAATATTATATAGAATTACTCTCCATAATTTACCTTATGCTTGATAATCAATTTTCTAAGTTGTAGAATTTATTTTGTGATTATAAGGTGTATTTCTTAAGTGATACTTTAATAAACAAATCAATGAGTTATCCAAACATGTCTCTTTTTACTATTCGGTATCCGGCAGGATATTATTTACGCCGCCGGACAGACCGGATATCGGATAGTTGCCGATATCCGTTTCATCTAATAAAAAATATAAACAGTGGACAGTTAATTTTCTTCCTACTCTACATTGTCGAAAATTCGTTTATAGTCGAACGCCAATTACTTATACCATTAGAATACTGAGGTTGACCACCTCACTTCCTTAAAACTCAACCGGTTAGAAAAGGCACAATGAGCCTCGGACGACTTCGAGCGCAATGGAGAGTTCTTTATGCCTAACCTATTCTCCTGAGTGGGTCCAAGGCCTCCCGTATTATGGGGTGGTTTGGGGGGAACCGCCACGGGCTTGATTTGTGTGCGGCTGGCTTTTTGGCAATCGGGCTAGGGTTTGGCTTTGTGCGGATCGGGTTTGCTGCGGTTTAGTTTCCTCCGGGCTGGCTTGCGGTGAGCGGGGGGGCTTAAAAGGGAGAATATTACGTTATTATAAAAATGGAGACCTACTTTACGTGGTCATCGCATCACGCCTGGAGGCCAAGTCGAAATATTAACGACAGCTCCAACGTTAACAATTTGTTGTTATTTCCATAGAGATAACGTAAAAACTGTTGTTCAACGTGCGTTAAACAATGCTGTTCCAAATTCCGAGTCAAAAAAATAATTCTGTCAGTTATTCAAAATTAACGTTAAACGTTACCTCAAAATCTTTGGAAGTATTACGACGCTGCTATTATATTGAAGACGAAACGCATTTTTTTTTGTTTGGAAACCATTTTCAATTTGGTAAACGTTAACGTTCGGAACGTTAACAGTTTTCACGTTTAACGTTATTTATTTCGACCTGAACGGCTGGACCGATATCGTTTATTCTTTTTATGTCGTGTTTGCTCAGGATAAGATATTTATGAACTAAATTTCGAACCTACGACCAGACAAACAACAACAAATCAACGTGAAAGATATAAATTGAAATGTTAAAAAAAACGTCTGTAGCTTGAAAAATGCCCAAAGCAGATAGAAATAAGTGTTTTAAAGATCTCTAATTTCATTGCTTTTCGAGACCTGAATATTTTTTTATTCATATCCAGCAATATAAAAATTGATTTCAAATAACGTCATTTGATGAAATAAAAGTTATTCGAGTTATTTTTTGGGATTCTCATAGAACAATGTCAGTCAAGTTAGCGAAATTTTTAAGTTCGCGGGCTGATTCTATTTGTATAAGAAGCACATGTTTTTTAAATACAGATTAATAACGACAAATATAAATAAAAATATAGTAATTTAATGGAAATTTTAGAATATATATTTAAAAAAAGAAATGTTGATGATGTTTCTTATTATTATTAATTTTGATGCGAATATAATTAATTCTGCATTGTTTAGGAAGAGAAAGCAAATACAGTAACACGTGAGCGAAGCCACGGGTAACTAGCTAGTAATGTTATAATTAGAGCTTCGTAATTTTCGCAAATAAAAAATTGTAATATCGCATTTAAAAAAAATATAAAAGCGAAATTTCGCATTTATTCGCATAAAACATAAAATGTCTATAATAAAACACCTTTGAGTATTTTAAATATTTTATAAAAAGTTAACAATTGTAGAAAACCTATATAAAATATCAACGGCGACTTCTACTAACTGATTTTTCAGTTACAATCATTTTCACAAGGATAAAGCGTTCGTTTTGACGAGTTACTTGATCGTTTACCTTTAAAATATAATAATTATCGATATTTCACTGAAATTTACTAAAAATTAAAACATCGCATTTATGAAATATATTGACAAATTTCGCATTTATCGCATCTATTTCGTAAATACGAAATTTACGTACCCCTAGTTATAATGTATTGCTTTAGTGAAAATGTTTTTTTATTCTGTTTATTAGCACAATGATGAACAATATTTTGAACTTTTGGTTTCTTGTTACAGATATAAAAAATAACACAATAATTAATAATTATAGAATGTTTTGATATCTTCATTTCGCTGTCCTGTAAAAAATGTAATTTGTGGCTTGTCGTCTTATTGCTCCAAGACCTTCAAATGTAATCGTTACACTCAAAATATGAGTCATGTGAAAAATTGTACGCAATATTTCCACATAATATCTTACATTTTGCGCGCTACGATGATAGAATGTTGGATTGACTGAATCAAGAATCCCGTATTTGCAAACCAGTGGACCTTCAGGATATGGAAGTGAAAGTGGCTTCCGCTATTCGTGAAGCAGCGCCTTATTTTAGTGGATGGCATTGAGAAGACAGCCGCGATCAGTTACTATTTCCTCATGTTGATATGAATCTATCCCAGACTATTATTAGACCTTACAATAGTACCTATTATAATTCATTTTTAATGAACCTGGGCTCACCCAAAGTGAACGCAAACACGTTTGATATCTTATGGAGTAATTTTAAGCTTGTGTAGTAAAAGAGGAAATAAAAATGGCACCAGTGATCGAACCCACGACTCTCAATAAGCTGTATGAAAGTCGGTGACTAAACCTTTAGGCCTGATGCATACAAAGTTTCAAAATACAGTAAGCAACTTGATTACGTTGGGGTGAAAAAGGTGGCACATTGACATTTTCTATTTAAACTGTAGGGTAGGGCATTTTGAACTAGCAACATCAAAAGCTGTCGGACGGCATAGAAAGGGCAATTTTATTGATAAATCAGTTATAGGTACCCTCCCTTAATTGCGGACATTTTACTTCCGGTGGCAACATTTGCATAAGAAACCTCTGATCAAGTATCACATATTTTGTCGATATTTTATTTCCTGCGGATACCTGTTAATATTAGGTATAGATTGTCATAGCAGCTATCGACTTGCAAACTAATAATATTAGAATTTAAAAAAATAGTAAATAGATTTTAGAAAGATATGAAGACTTTCCTTTTAAAGAGTAGAGGTATATTATAACATAGGGTAGCCGGTAAATTCATCGCCAGTACTTTACAATTCGATTTCTGGTTCTGGGTTTTTGTATACCTATAGGTAATTCTGTAATAATTATTTTTGGTAAAACTTCAGTTTAGTCACTCCTAATGATTTCGAGGTTATTTTATATACGATTTGAATAGGTTAGGTTAAGGATGGAACATAGTTAAAAAGGGGGGTTTGGGAGATGGAACCCCCCATACCTTTTTAAACACCTCCCCGAGTGATAACACGGTAGTACCCCACAAGGGCGGATCCAGCCTTGGCACCAGGGGGGGGTCACAAAGTAAAAAAAAAGGTCATCTTAAAAATTTGGTATCTGGAAATTACACTTTTCCTAAAAAAAAAAAAAAAAAGGACATTTTCAAAATTTGGTATCTGGAAACTACACTTTTCCTAAAAAAAAAAAAAAAGGTCATTTTCAAAATTTGGTATCTGGAAACTACACTTTTCCTAAAAAAAAAAAAAAGGTCATTTCCTAAATTTGTTATATGGTACTTTTGCTCCAGGGGGGGGTCATGGCCCACGGAAATTATAATTATGCTAGCAAAATAAAGATTTTATTAATAAATATCACTGCCCTACTTCAGATTACATAGCCTAGGGGGGGGTCATGTCCCCCGTGACCCCCCCCCTGGATCCGCCGTTGGTACCCCAGCGTATGTCAAAATCTTCGCCATCTTTAATTATAGGAGTGACTAAACAGAAGCTTTACCTTATTTTTAAGTCATAAACAATTTGACAGTTTACAATATATATTATATTGATGAATTTTACCCACGATGAATTGTACCTGCGATGAATTGTACTGATGATGAATTTTCCTAGACCCATAACATAGAGCCTTCTAGTACAGAAGTGGCGAACCAAGGCGAACACAAATTAAATGGTTCCAGGAAATTTTCGTAGATGGTGCTTTGTGGAATGGTGTCTAACAAATTAATCTACTAATTTAACAAAAATAATAATACGTAGGTGATACAAAGTTTTATAGTTGAACATACAAAGTTTTTTTAATTGAATCTGTGCTACTCAAAGTGGTAACACAAATATGTACACTCTTTGACTCTTTTACAGTGAGCTACTTAAAGCTTGTGTCATGAAAGAGGAAGATGATCGGCCGAACCCACAACCTCCAGTACGAACGGCGGTGACATAACCTCAAGCTACCAACTACTAAAAATATGGAAAAAAAAGTTACGTAAAATCTTACAATAATATAATATTATTATACAATATATCGGTAAGATAGAATAATAATGGTAATACAGTAATATGGTATGAGGAAGTACGTACTTGCGGACAAAGGAAAAATAATGTGATTCAGTTATGTAATGCAGGAATTAATATATGTAATAATTATTAAAATAAAAACTATAAACTGTTAAAATAATAAATTATTATAGTTGCCTGCCTCTCTAACCGTGTAACAGGTTGAACAATACAACAGGTACCTACCTACTTACTTCTTTCTCGTCCTTGTATGACTCATACAAACTATGTGTGCATGGGTCCACTGGGTAGGTATGTGATATTATACAACCTCATAATATTAGAGAAAATCAGTAAAGACACTGGTATTTGGAAAACTAATAAACTTCTATTTGGCATTTTTCTGTTCAACGTTTCACTTGCATATATGGGTCTGTGAGAGACATCTTCGTTTTTTTCGATAAATCGATACTATTTTTTTTTATGAATCTGTGATCACTTAATGTTAACACAACCACATTCTTTGGCTCTTTCACAGTAAGCTACTTAAAGCTTGTGTCGTGGAAGATGGTCGGCACCTGGGATCGAACCCACGACCTCCGTACGAAACAGTACGAAAGCCGGCGTCGCAATCGCCAGGCTACCAACCACTTCGTTTATTTTCCAAACCTGTATTAAAATGAGCAACATTTTTACCTTTTCGGAAAGCTTATTTTATTGAGGCAGTTTTCTACGTGGGTTTTACGCCAAGTGTTATACTTATTTTATTAAGATATTTCTCTTCGAATATTCGAAAATAAAAATGAAAAAAAAAACTGACTTGTTTTATTTCAGAGGTTTTCCAACTTTTTTTTATATTTTTTATATTCTATAGGTTAACCTATTTTGGATTCGGCAATTTTATAAAATTGCGAGATAAACATTTTTTGTGTTCGTCTATAATACTTAATAGAAACTGCCTTGAGGTAGGTATCAATTATTTATTTTGTATAATATTATGTACCGCTATACAATATAGCGTATGACGGTAATCGAATATGCAATCCGTCGAAAATGTGAAACACCTAACACAGCTACAAGCCACATTGTGTTTTGCAACCGCATTATATTGGCGTTAATAATATTGGGTGTCTGCACTCTATGTACTTATACAGATACGTACCTACCTCAAATCGGAACCTGGTTTTACAACATTTAAAAAATGAACTTCGCCATATTTTCGGAGACAATAGGGTACAATAAATAAGACAAAGATTCGAATTTTATTAATTATTTTTAATTTAGGTATTTTTAACTATTTTTATACTGCAGTGGAATCAAGCCTTTAACAACATGACCAGAATATGGAAGGCGTCGGCGTTTAGTGTCGAGACGAAATGTAAACTGTTTGATACGTGTGTGTTTCCCATTCTCCTGTATGGGTGTGAGTCCTGGCACCTGACCAAAGCCCAGGCACAAAAAGTATCTGCATTCGAAACGAAGTGCCTCAGGAGAATTTTGGTTATAAGATGGTACCACCGCATCACGAACGACGCTATACGCCGGCACACCCAGCGTGAGCCCATCACTTCTATTATTATGTGGAGGAGATGGACTTGGCTGGGACATGTGTTAAGGATGCCGAATGACAGTTGGCCGAGGAGAGGGCTGTTCTTCCTCCAATCAGGGTCCCGAGGACGAGGAAGACCCTCTCATACTGTGTTCCGCTCCTTCGAAGCAGAGCTGAGGAATCTGGACATGGTGTGGGAGGAGGTCATAAACGTTGCGCAAGATCGAGCGCAATGGGGAGCTCTTGTTGTCTCCCTATGCCCCTAAGTGGGGTCTTAATAAGGGAGTTTGGATTTTGGATTGGAGTGGAATCATACGTAGGTGTTACTTTACTTTCAACATTTTGATAATGGAAACGATTAATTATCTTCAAAATCCAATGATTCATAGTTAAAATAAATTTGTGATCAGTATAATAATATGAAATGTGAATTTCATCTTTTTTCTGGCTGTCACCCGAAAGGCGTGTTCCAGCCATTGTCTTTTTCTTCTTCTTTTTTCTGGCTGTCACCCGAAAGGCGTGTTCCAGCCATGTGTATTTTTCTACTTCTTTTTTTCTGGATATCACCCAAAAGGCGTGTTCCAGCCAAATGTCTTTTTCTTCTTCTTTTTTTCTGGCTGTCATCAGAAAGGGGTGTTCCAGCCAAATGATATTTTCTTCTTTTTTTCTGTATGTCACCAGAAAGGAGTGTTCTAGCCAAATAAATGTCACTTTCTTCTTCTTTTTTATCTGGCTGTCACCCTAAAGGAGTCACATTCTTGTACTTTGACAAATTTGTAGGTATACTTACCTATTTCATTTTAATTGTGTGCCTTTGTACTTCAAATAGCCCATTATGGACGATTTAATTGATTGACTGTATACTAATAGTGAACTAGAAGAGAACAAATGTATGTATAAAAATACAAATTTTATAACTGATTGCCAGATAACAATAATTATTCATACATAGATGCAATAACTTCTTTTCAATGACAATATCTGTAATTTTGTTTATTTTAATTACAAATGTATGAATAGGTGCGCATTGTCTTTTATATTTTTCTCTCAAATAAAACAACTTTATTAAGAAAATTCCATACGTTAATAATGTGACATTATGAGGTAAGTTACATAGAGAATAAAAAAATCAAATGCATAAAACGAAGAAGGGCATATCTCAATTTAATAAGCTACTGGTTTTTTGTTAAAAAAATAAATCTATGTTATATCCCCTCCAAAAATGAGTATTGAATTCGGTACACAAGCTCTAAAATTCAACTTTTAGGAAAATCTGCTTCCGCGAGAATTTTGTTTCGTCTCTCCTGTAAAGTGCCATTTTATGACTCATGCCCCTTTTCCTTTTGCTCTCGGAACCTTGGAATGCTGTTTCATTTTAATTGATATGGACTACTACTTTATTAGCACAAAACATAGAAGATCTGCGAAGTTAAAAAAATATGTTAATTCTTGATATTCTATACCTATATCCTATATCACGCCATAGGTAGGTAGGTACAATTTCTAAAAAAAAAAAAGAAATTAAAATCTTGTTTAGAGAATGAAATCCGTTTTAATTTCTTTAGTAAGTTCCAAGATGGGGGCTGTTTTTGGTACTCATAGGTTGATACTTCTAAGAGCAGATAAAAATGCATGGCATAGTTATTATTTATTGGTAGGTACCTATATCTATGCTTTCTCAAAGTAATGGTAATTTTTTTCCTTGATTTTAAGGTAATTTTATTTTGTACCTGTGTATAATAAATTCGAAGCGATATAAATTATCCAAATTCGCCACTGTTGACGCCACAGATAGTCAATTGGTAGGTAATCTACATAATATTTTAGTCCGTTTATATTTTTGAAGGCGCATCAATCGTAGAAAACAGACGTTAAGGTCAGATATTAATATGCCCAGAGCCGTACAAAATGGTGGAGAAGGTTCTTAAATACAATTTGCTGCATTAAATTTAATATATTTACAGCTATTTAAAAAACTCTATTTTTTAGGATCTTCATACAAATTTCTCAAAAACATAGCACAAATCACCCTCTATGGGTGGAATGCCTAATTAATTAGCACACATTAGAGGGTGTACGGAATGTAGCTAAGATTCAAACCATAGAGCTCTCTCTATGAAAACTTGCAAATTATGTCGGTAGGTTCGTATAATATTATGAGGTCGGTAAAAAAGTCATTCTTCTTTTTCTGTGCTTATGTCAGTTATAGAGGTCTGTTAAGCAATGGGAAGCTAGACTAGAACCTGTTTAATTACCTACCGATCAAGCCTGACAATCGGAATCAAAAACGTAAAGCATGACGGGTATAAGCTAGTAATGAATATTTATGTATAGAATAGCAGACAGTCTGGGAAGGTGGGTTTCAAGCCACTTCTACTCCGAGGAATGCATAAGGTTCCAAGGCCGTTGAGTTTCTGTATAGTGTGTATAGCTAGTTATGTGCCATATTAGCGCAGCATTTTAAACAATTATCTATAACACTTCCTGATCAAGTAATAACAATCAATAAATCGCCGTACACTCAAAATATGAGTCATCCTTTATTAATTGTAAGTGGTTGTAATATTTGACGCATGTGGTCTCCTTGTACGCATACTCACGTATGACTGTGAAACTTATAACAGTGGCTGTCAAACCGGGGCGCACAGCATCCTTACCCACACTCTATCTTTAAATAGGTCTCATATAGCTGAATAATACTCGAACATCTTGGTTCAATTAATTCAGTTTCCATTTTACACCCGACTTTTTCTAAGTGAGTGGAAAAAATCGACGCATGATATTCAAAAGCACTGCCTTAGAACCATTCAAAGAAAATAAATAAGTTAGCAGTAGGTACACAGAGAGCCGGGGAAAAAAGAATGATGGGTATCTTA
The DNA here is from genome assembly GCA_963576905.1 of Mystacides longicornis. Taxonomy (NCBI): domain Eukaryota; kingdom Metazoa; phylum Arthropoda; class Insecta; order Trichoptera; family Leptoceridae; genus Mystacides; species Mystacides longicornis. Next base: position 30,330,471 of record OY756422.1, on the reverse strand, counting down.
CTAAGCGATAGGAAGACAAAAACGATGGAAAAAAAATGGTACATAAGTCGTTGGACTAGCCACGTGGCCTTAGTTACTGACACATAAAGTTCTCGAATCACCACTCGCTCTTCGAGAACTTTTCTTGAAATTGACTGTGGTTTAAGAAAGGAGGCAGAGAGTGAATGGATGCTGTTGGTGCAGGATAGGAAAAAGAATCTAAAATAGAAGATCTGGACAGAAAACAATGATAAAGAGAGAACTGACGAAAGACAAATCTTAAATTTATTGCTACCAAAATTCAGCATACATAAGTACCTAAGTGCAAAATACATAAGCAAAAACTTTATGTGATAATAATATTATGACGCATTGGCGGCGAAGCGTTTTTAAGAAATTAAATACTATTTTTTACATCGTTTAAATTTTCGTCACAGCTTTTTCACTCTTCGCCAATAAGTCTAATTTTTCGTGCATAAAATTTGCCATATGCCTCATATTTTGTGTGAAACAACGAAATGGTAGACCAGCCATCCATACAGGTAGCTAGTGGCCAACCAGACCGACAGCCTCTCACCACCGCCCACTAATGGTGTCTAGGTTCGCCACCAGCCAGACACTACCGCTATAATATTGTCTTTGTCACCATATTTTTGGACAAAAAAGTTGCGCGGAACAATGACATACGAACATTTAAGTATGTAGTTCGTATAACCTTCTTTGAACTTTAATTGGAGTTTGACATCTTGGCAGGAACACCCCATTCGGGGGTGAAAAGCCAAAAATGGAAGAAGAAGAAGAGTTTGACATCTGTCAGTTGTTTGATAGTTGATACGATATTCATAATGTGACGTGTAAACATAGTTTAAAACAGACGCATTGGTGCTTTAAACTAAACTTTCCCTAAAAAAAGGTAATTTCCAGAATTTGATATCTGGAAACTAAACTTTTAATAGAAAAAGTAGGTATTTTATTAATAAATGTAAGTACTGTACTTAAAAATAGACAAAAATAGGGCCTGGATCCGCCCTTGAGACAGTACGACTGTCGGGAAAGCTAATTATTCAATAAAATAGCTTCTTTCGTTATTCCACATACTTATTTATGAACATTTATTTCAAAATAAATAGTTCTAGTGTGGTGAAATTCAAACAACGATAGAATAAAAAAAAAACATTATATAGGTACGTAGATGTATTTAATAAAGTGTTGGGGCTACCAACTATACTCTTTCCTGAGACACAAAAACTGATCACAATCTACATAATAATATAAGGTAAATTTAATAAACATGGGAAGGATTCCAAAGGAAAATATCCAGAAATTGAACCAGAGTTCTGAAAAATAAGTTGGCTCATTTTCATGTTACTTAATGGAACAAAATATTGAATTCAAAATAAATAAAAAAAACTTCCATAATAGGTATCAATAAAAAAGGGTGGTGCCCAATTTAAAAAAAAATATTAAAGAAATCATTTAAAAGAACTCAATAACATCACTCATTTATTCCGTGTTCCAAGGTATAGCGCAAATAATATTTCGATATATTTCAAAATTCGCGCGGAACCAATTCTGGGTAAACCTTTGTGTTGCCATTAGCAGAAAGGTTATAATACTTTTAGAATTTGTATGCAGACTGTGATACTTCTATTATTTTCCTCATATTATTTACATAATTATTTTATTATGTACTTACTTCTTTAGGTTCAGTGACCTTAGTATACCTCCATAAACAAAATTTATTGCGGGGTATATTATTCAATTTACTTAGTTACTCCTAGATGCTATTTTGAATTACACAAATGATTAGCTGATTTTACAAAGAAAAAAGTTGTATAATATTAATAATATTATATTACAAATCAAATGTCTAACCTTCCATCGCCATGTGATGGGGGCAATGCCATTGAGGAAATAGTACGCCTTTTTGCCAACATTATTTTATTCATCCCACGTACTATCTGTGCATTTCCAACACTACGCCAATTATTTGCATCACGCTGTCACACCATTTCTTAATACTTATATGCATCTCTTTCTATTTTCATGTCTGCTAAGGCAGCCCATGGTAAGAGCGAGAGTGATGAATATACATCGTCTAACTTTTTTTTACTCAACTGTCATTCAACCAAATGTGTTTTTTATTGCAATCCTTCTGTCATTTTTTTTTCAAACTATGTGTCGGAAAATCATTGAAAATTTTCACCAAGGACTATTTGAAATGTCAGAATAATGTATGTAGAATAAGGAAGCTATTAATTGAATAATAATAATATGCAAATAAATCGTGAAGCTATATTGTGCAATGTTTAAATGCGAGATATTAATGGTGACGTGTACTAATACTAGAACAGTGTAAGAGAAGAGAAAGTAAACTTGTTTATCGTGGCATTTTGACGTGTTTTACCGTATTCTCGATTCAACAATGTAGTTTGCGGTATCATAATAAGTTCAATCAGTCTACACCGAGACTTCTGTTCGTACGGTTGTGTCTACTTTTGCTAGGACAGTTCAATAACAGTGTTGAGTGTTGTGTATTTATTATAGTTTTTCATAATTACAAAGTAATAAATCTGTGTCAACATGTGTGGCATATTTGCTTATATTAACCATTTAACTCCTAAATCAAGGAGGGAGATTTTAGAATTTCTTGTAAATGGCCTTAAGAGATTAGAATACAGAGGCTATGATTCTGCAGGAGTTGCTTTGGATGGGCCTGATAGTAAAGATATTGTTATTGTGAAGAAAAGTGGAAAGGTGAAGGCTTTAGAAGATGAGATCAAGGAAATGGCAGACAAATTGAGAGTCGTTGACATTGCACTGAGTCATTGTGGGATTGCTCACACTCGCTGGGCCACTCATGGAGAACCCAGCCCTGTCAACTCTCATCCCCAGCGTTCCGACAAGGAAAACTCATTTGTCGTTATCCATAATGGCATCATCACCAATTATAAGGAACTCAAGTCCTACTTGGAGAAAAAGGGCCATGTGTTTGAATCCCAAACTGATACTGAGATCATTGTGAAATTGATTTACCATTTGTACAAGCAGCATCCTGACTATACATTCCAAGAGTTAGTGGAGCAGGTCATTCAGCAGCTAGAAGGTGCTTTTGCACTTTGTTTCAAGTCTCGTCATTTCCCAGATGAGTGTGTTGCTGCTCGCCGAGGTTCCCCTCTCTTGGTTGGTATCAAGACAAGGCGCCGTCTCTCCTCAGATCATATCCCAATTTTGTACAATAATAATAAGGCAGCACGTGAACTGCTTCCACCAGTTCCTAGATCCCCCGAGCACACTGAATTTGAACCTGATGAGGATAGGGAAGTGGAATATTTCTTTGCTTCTGACGCGTCAGCTGTCATTGAGCACACAAACAAAGTGCTCTACTTTGAGGATGATGACGTAGCGGCAGTCAAAAATGGTATCCTTAGTATTCACCGTTTATCATGCAGTTCCAACGATCCACATGCTCGTGAAATTACTACATTGAAAATGGAAATTCAGCAAATCATGAAGGGAAATTACAAGTACTTCATGCAAAAAGAAATTTTCGAACAGCCCGAGTCAGTTGTGAACACGATGAGAGGGCGTGTGAATTTCCAGAACAAGACTGTGACTCTGGGAGGTATCAAGGACTACATCCCAGAAATCAAACGCTGCAGAAGACTGATGTTGATTGGGTGTGGAACTAGCTACCACAGCGCTGTTGCCACACGACAGCTATTGGAAGAATTGACGGAATTACCTGTAATGGTAGAGTTAGCTTCTGACTTCTTAGATAGAAATACACCAATATTCAGGGATGATGTGTGCTTCTTCATCTCCCAGTCCGGGGAGACGGCTGACACACTCATGGCTCTTCGTTATTGTAAGCAGCACGGAGCCCTGATTGTTGGTATCACCAACACTGTAGGAAGCTCTATTTGTCGTGAATCACACTGCGGTGTGCACATTAATGCAGGTCCAGAAATTGGTGTTGCTTCCACCAAGGCCTACACATCACAATTTATATCGCTAGTAATGTTTGCCTTAGTGATGAGCGAAGACCGCATATCTCTTCAAAAGCGCCGCCAAGATATCATCGAGGCTCTCCAACATCTGGCTGATCAAATAAGACAAGTGTTAGCACTTGACGAAGAAGTGTTGGCATTGGCCCAAGATTTATATCAACAAAAATCATTCCTTATCATGGGCAGAGGCTACAACTTTGCCACCTGTCTGGAAGGAGCCCTCAAGGTAAAGGAATTAACCTACATGCATAGCGAAGGTATAATGGCGGGAGAGCTGAAACATGGACCTCTGGCTCTGATAGATGACTCCATGCCTGTCATGATGATCGTCATGAGAGATCCTGTTTACACTAAATGTATGAATGCCCTCCAACAAGTCACAGCCAGGCAAGGTAGGCCCATTGTAATTTGTGAAAACGGTGACACCGAAACTGCTTCAATGTCTAGCAAATTTTTGCACATTCCTCGCACTGTTGATTGTCTCCAAGGCATCTTGACTGTCATTCCAATGCAGCTCTTAGCATTCCATTTGGCTGTTTTGAGAGGTTGCAATGTGGACTGTCCAAGGAATTTGGCCAAGTCTGTTACCGTAGAATAGTATTCGTAATCAGTTCACCCAAGACAAGTTAGTTTGTGCATTTTTATATTAACCTCGCTGCTGTTATTTTGATTATTCCTATTTTGTAAATTGTATACAAATACATACCTAGTTTTTTAAGTATTTTTTCATTTACTCTCTCATTAATTTGAACCATTATCAGCTTCATTTTGCCTGAATTTTTTTACCTTATTCATAACAGTTCATTGAATTTTCTGGTTTATTTTCATTTGTTGTAAACGCTGAGTTACTCTATGGTCGAAAGTGGTGTTCAATTTGAAAGAAAATTTTGTAAATAAATTCATAATAGGTAATTATAAGAAATAGAATATTTATTTTTGATTGTTTGATTGGAACCAACTTCTTCTAAACCCTTTGGTTTTTCTTTCGGATAATATTACACATGATGTGTGGAAGTATGTATCCGCACACTGAAATAATTTGTTGTATACAGATAATTCATATTCCGCAAGTGTAATAATGTTATTTTTTTACAGAAATTCAACACCTGCATAAATAATGAATACTCATTTTATTGTGTATTAAGCGTTGAATTTGCTTTGTGTGATTAATTAAATTCAATATAGTTCTTTCAAATTTCGAATTATTGTAAAATTTTCTCAGAGTATCGTTTCAACCTTTCTTTTCAAAATATGTATTTAAATACATAGCTCTTATGGGATGACTTACAGAATAATTATTTATTATTGGATGGATACTTAATTTTATTAATACATTTCAATGACTGGTCACTCAATACTAGTTATGTTATTTGAGGCTGGCTACAAAACTCATCACGATTCTGACCTTGATATGAAAATGAAAGGAGCAGTGGTCGTCCCTCTGTCGGAACTGGTTTCAATTTTTTTTCTTTTATAAATTTCATTAACATAATAATACGAGCTATAACTACACAATATTTTTTTATGAAACACTTTTATATTATATTTACATAATATAACATTACGCACGTATGAGACGTTTTATAATATTATGAAATATTTACAAGTAGTTATTTCATTTTTGATTTAGACACCTGTTTTTTTTTCTCTCGTATTAACGCAATATGCTGATATTCATATGTGTATTGTAATACATAATTAATTATCTTTTCAAGAATATGATTTCGTTTATTATCTTGTTTTAATTTTCAAAAATTAAAATAGAATAATGTACATAGATTGAAAAGTGTGTCGGATTTATCGACGTGATATTCTTGTAGACACCATAAACAAAGTTGTCTTGTATTTCTGGTTTTCTGTATCCTTGACATATGCCTTTTATTTTATTATATTATTTGCTTCTGCATAGCAACATTCCCGCTTTTAATTTTGATGATATTCTGCTTAGAGTAACTTTATTAAAAATACAGCAATAAAAAGCATAATATTTTGGCCTTCGTGTACATTTCCAACCACAATTCATCCTATTGGTCTGGAAGTAATTTAATACTACAAATTAAATTTAAAAGTTTTAAAATGTTATATTTGAACCTCTATGGGATAGCTCTATCAATGTAGCGAACACTGCTATTTTCGCTACTGGGATGTCAAATATGTATAGAAAATTTTCTACATCTATGGAATTGTTTTAAGAGTATTGTTTTGTGAAAATCATTTAAAAAATTTGTTAATTAGATACTTTGATTATTATTTTTATTGATGATATCATTGTTAAAATTATCCATAATTCAAGGAACTCTGGCTTATCATTTGATTTCTTTTGATTGTGTTATAACATCACCATTCTTAAAAATATTGTGTAATAGCCGATGATCTTGATTCTGTACTGTGTATATAATAATAATATGTTGATTATTTTATATGAGATTACCCTATGAAGGGAACATTTTCATACATTCACGTTATGATAAAGAATATATTATCATTAAATCTTTGTACTTTTTATAAAGTTGATGAGATAGATAGATAATTTAACTGTACTTATTTTCATTTGGCTACCAAATTAATAATTAACTATAATTGTGTATAAATTATTTGATATTTGAAATTGATTATGTCTTAATGATTCCTTTTGTGTTTGTAAAAAATGAATATAAGTTAGGTATGTATAATATTATGTTTCTACTAGGTATTATTTTTTAATGTATTTCTGTAAATATGTTTAGATTTTTGTAATATAAAATTATTTTTAAAATTATCTTATATTTTTCATTATTTTTTCACGAATTATATTTGACCACCCTCGGTAGCCTAGTTATTAAGGGACCAGACTTCGTTGGGTCCGATTCCTCGTCCTGACAGATTATTCTCTTTTTCATCTGAAATTTCTACTCGAGGTTGGAATCCTGTGTATTAATGATGGGACCGCCTGGAAAAACTTTCTCAGGCAATAAATTCTGCCAGCTATACTGACAACTTTATTATTAATTATTATTCTTGAAATAAAAGACAAAAATATTTCTTGTACAAACTTTATTAATATAAGTACGATGTAGTTGGTAGCTTGGCAGCTACAACGCTGGCTTTCTTACTTGCTGTTTTGTGCAGAAGTCGTGGGTTCAGTCCCAGGTGCTGATCATCTTCCTATTTCACGACACAAGCATTAAGTAGCTTACTGTGAAAGAGTCCAACAGTGTATTTGTGTTCATTTTGAGTGAGCACAGATTCATTTATTTAGAAAAAAAGTGCATAGAAAGAGATCTGACTCATATCAAAATCAGATATATTTTGAAAGACAGATTGCCCTTTTACAATGGATCACGGCTATAAAAATACATGGCAAGTGGGGAAGTATGGTCGCTGTAAATATTCGTGGCTCAGAATTCATAATTTGGTATGCTGATTGCGGCAACTTAAGTCAAACTCTCCCGGGAGTATAACTCTATGCAGGGATGGTTCTCAGCCTCCGATTAAAGAGGATTAAAGAAAAATATACAAATAATAATTAAGATCATTCAAGCTATCGATAGACTAATCACAATAAGAGTTACTACTGCTAGTTTTACTTTTATCGTAAGTCTGTAATATACAATCATTTCTGCAACGATTGATGTTTTCCCAAAAGAAGTTTATCAAAATCTACAAATTTCATTATTCTATTGTGCCTCTCTTAGAAATCTATCTATTTTTGCTTTTCAGCGCCATATGAATTTTAACTTTACAGTAAATATTAAATTGCAAACATGCTACATTGAGAGTCTGATTTTTTTTTAATCTGTTCTCACCTAAAGTAAAAACATTGCAATTTAAACAACTTACACACTAAAAAAAGGATTGTGTATTAAAAAAAGCAGATCATAAGCACAAAGTTAAGCTTTCTTAACCCTATCAGTGCCCTTTTTTAGGTGGAATCGATTGAATTTTTAAGCTATGTTTATGATTAAACGGAGGTTCAAATTAGACCACCTAATGACAAATATTATAAGCATGAAATGATCTTACTGCCTTGGCTTTCACAGTATAAAATGGTGGGTGGGTAGTTCTTGTAAGGGAGCGTTCAAGTATTACGTAACGCAAAAGGGGGGGGAGGCAAATCTTAGAGTGAGATTCATAACAAAGGATAAACATATTAATTGATACTATTTCTAGAGCTGTCCAACATTTTATTATTATTGTTATCAATTAAATAATTTATCAGCAGATTTTATAATAAACCTTCATACTTTATTAAGATAAGGGACATTCATCTATCTCATGTCTAATAATAAGTGTGCATGCCATTGATATTCTTTGACAAAATTTGAATGTACGTATTATATAATGAAATTTGTTAGCCTGGTTGTGTAGGTGCAGTCTTCTGATTCATTTAATAATAAATTTCTAAATTTTATTCCTTCTTAATGTATGTATAAAAACCTTTTTAAGTAGAATCAATTTTTAATGTATTGTGAGACATCTGTTGAACATTTAAGCAACCACGCTTGATCAGCAACTCCTATGAAGAATGGATTCATTTGGAATAAATAGTGACAAAAATATTTTTATTAATCATACTACAGTGTTGCCAACTTTGGCAAAATATTAACCCGGACAAAAAACTTGAAGAAAAAGTCATTCCAAAAACTTGGGCTCTGCAGAGATGAAAGTTTACTTAAAAAAGGTCATACCAATGATTTTGTGTCAGGAAAGGTATAATTTTCCTAAAAAAATAATAAAGATATTTGGAAATTTTAGGTTTCGCCTGGACACCCAGACACACATTGCAAAACATAAACTGTCCGAGTTTGACCCGGGGAAAATTGTGGTCAATCATGGGCAATACTAATAACCTTTTCTATGCTATTGTTAGTATTCATCAGGTCTGCATTAAATGAACAGCAAATCATGAGATACTACATTATATTATCAATGTATCATGTATCCCCATTGCAAACAAGCATGTAAGCACTTTAGAAATGGGGTCTATAATAAAAATATTTTCTATAAATCAAGGGTTTTTTTTAAGTTTAATCGTATGCTATGTTATTAATAAACCAATCATAACTAATACCTTAGCATTATTTCGGTTAGAAACAAGATCACCACCAGCTGTAATCTATCCGCAGTGATACGGTGTGCACAAGTAGTTATGATAATATAAACAGGTTTTGTTAAAATAATTTGTTACATAAGTTTGATGTACGACTTACCTACTTCCACTCTCTTACAAAATCACATTCAAATTATTTACAGACAACATGATTGATAACCTAATAATTACCTGGCCCACACAGCAGATATGAATGTGAAGAGGATTTTATTTCCTTGTGTCCCCAATGTTTCTCGGATGGAATAAAAATGGGACACTCTTGTAAAAACTTACTGGAGTTAGTGACAGCCTAGTGAGTCAGTAATTGACTTTTGCAAAGTTTCCTTAAGTTTTGTCGCTAACCTAAATCCCTTATTAAGATAAAAAATACTTTTATTTTTCAAAAATTATATATAAGAACTTAGGTAACTTAATATAGATTTCATTGGATGTTTTTTTTGTATTTTCTGTTCTTCTTCGAAGCAATGGAACACAATGTGAGAGGGTTTTCGAGTTTTTCCCATCATCAGGACACTAATGGTAAACAGGCATGCCATATTTCAAAATGGTTAAACCCGGAGATATCTGAAAAAATCTGGTTTCAGCCAGAACCCCCCCCCCCCTTAAATAAAATTACGTATATTTTAAAATTCCGTCTCCATATATACAAATTTTCAGCAACCAGTAGCATCCCCTAAAACATTTTTTTAAATCCTGAAAACATTGGAGTTCCATTTTTTACAAATAATAAACTAAATAAGAGGGTGTCCCGCTAAAATTTCAAAATTTTATGAGGCATCCTACCACAGTAGGTACATGCCGACAACGTCAATTTTCAAGGTTATAAATAAAATGTACCATTAAAATATTTATAGATAACTAGCGGATACCCGGCGTATGCTGTTACGCTTTAAAAATACTAAGTATGATCGACAACCAAGTATAACTACAAATAAAATTATAACACTTACTGATGAGAATGAATGATCAGGGTTTTGATGTTGACAGTTAGGCGTCGATTCTCATCAAATGCGATGTGCGAATCGCACAATTTTTTTAATTTTTATGCGAGAAACGCGACCCTTTGTTGAGCCAAAACTATATCCAGCGTATGTACCAGTGGCGTACCGAGGGTGGGGCAGAGGGGAGGACCGCCCCGGTCGCCTCTATTAGTAGGGCGGCAAAATTTGCTCGCGACGACGATACACGACCAAATTGATAAATAAAAAATAATATTTTCATCTCGGGTGAAGGTCTATACCAAAAATAACATTTCTCTGCAGGGTCTGGGTCAGAAGTTGGCTCTGTCCGATACGTTTGATACTTGATACGTTTTCTATAGCTAATGTTGTGTGAAAAATGAAATTAAATATTATATAAATGTAGGTTTATTTTTATACTATTTTGAAAATTTTCAGGCCGTTTTTTTTTCAATTTAAATAGGTGTGGGGGAGGGGGGGGGGGGGCAAGAGTTTGGTTCCCGCCCCGGGCGGCGAAACCACACGATACGCCACTGGTACATACTAGGCAAAAAAGAAATACAGTGGTCTAAAACCATCTTCGTACTGTTTCTCACTAATGTAACCGGTTTATAGGACAGATTAGTTGGATGGTTTCCAAGCCTCGACTAAAAATTTTGTGGTATATATCTTACCATCATAATTCAGTAAAATATGGTGTTAATGGGGTCTATTCTTTCAATGATATTCAATACGGTAACATGAGATTTATTTTCTACTACACCGCCATCTCTTGATTTTTTTTAAAGCAAAGCAATTAAGGAATTGTTTTGATTTCAAACTTACGATCCATCGAACGTCATCCCGCATCCGATTCAACGATAACTATTACACAATGCAATAAATTATTAGCTAAATTTAATTAAGTTTTTATGTCGTAAATTACATTTTAAATCATTATTTTTTATTCTGGGTTAGGTCGAAGGCCGACGGGCGGGTCAGCTAGTTGGTATAATAATTTGTCATTTATGTAGGTACCTACTTAGCATTTTAGAAATGTTAATTTTAGATTTTTATAGGTATTCATAATGTTCACCTTGATTTTATTTATTAATCTCATATATGTATTTTCTACGACGACGATGGGTAGATGACGTGTACCTATTGTTTTTAGCGGCCTTATAAACTGAAAAAGGTATAAAAAAAATCAAAACCAGTGACATTTTTACCACAAATTCCGAGTTCGTGAATTCAAGAGTTCCAATAGAGCTCAAATGATACAGGGTGTTACATATTTGGAAGTAGGTATAATAATTATTTAAATTTTGATAGTTTTCACCCGTAGTATAGGTACGTACCTACATATGTAGGTACTAGGAATAATAATATAATTTTATTATTCCGTACAATGGTTGATGTAGAAAAAAGTTCACTTGAAATAGCGACTAGGTATCGTTGGCATTCTATTTTTTTGCAGGTATAGGTACCTACTTATGGAATATACACGTAGAACGGGTACCGTTTGAAAAAATATATTTTAGAGAATTGTTTGTAGATTTGAAGAACGCAATCTTTTTTTTTTTGAATATGAAAAATTACTTAAGTATTTTAAATACTATTTTACTCGCGTTTTTTAATGCAATCTTTTGGAATATATAGGTACGATCTTAATGGGAGGTTTTCTGGGGAGCTTCCGACAAGACACACTAGGTGGCAGCACTTCTAATCAGGTCTAAATATTACTTGGAGGAATTATTATATAGATTCATCCAAGAAATATTATGACTGCTGGTTATCAGTGTTGCCAACGTGGGCGATTTATCGCCATTCGGGCTACTCGGAACGAGAATCGGCGACCAAAAAATCTAAAAGACGGGAGCTCACTAAATAAAGGTCATTTAGTATCCGGAAAGGTGAAATTCGCTGTAGTACCTACCCTTATTCTAAGTTTCCGTGGACGTGAATTTACGCCGGCGTGAAATAACAAAATTTTGTATGGAAAAGTGTATAGCGCACCTACAGTATACTTCGGAAAGCTAGCCAGCCCATACAAAATTCCCGTGAGTTTCTCACTTACGTTAGTGGGTAATATTCGGAATAGGGGTATAGTTTGTTTAACGTTCTACCGAATACCCTTTATAAACAAGTAGCGGCTCATTGCACACGTTTGCTATGATTTTTATTGCAAAAACGTTTCAGCTTGCATTAAAGCATTTTTCAATTCATTTTTATTTTGCTAATATCTATTTTATTGGTTTGCACAGTCACCGTTCTATCGGAGCAGAGGTTTTCAATATGGTTCTAGATTATGAAAAATAGCACATCGCATCAAAAATTCAACAAAATTTCGATAATTTTTGTCAAATCCCAACGAACACTCCACGAAGAAGTTTTTAAATAATATAAGAATATCCAATTTACATTCTTATTTCAGCTTTTGGTAGGAAATTTGAATTATTAAGAGTTATTTATAATAAAATTTCAGCATGTTTGTATAGACAAAAACTTCAGTTCGAATGGAAATCAACGACAAACCGAGCGAGAATGTCCGACATAAAATGATGACGGGAAACCCCTTTTCCCTTTTAAAGAAAATATCACGAAGTAGGCAACCACCCATACAGTAGATACGATATCCGATTCTTTACCATCGAGAATTTCAATGATTCCATGAACAACTGTCATGATGTTATAAAGATAACAAAACAGCTTAGTGTGTACCTATTTAGGTACCCCACCTACCTATTTACGTGTCCTATCGCATTATGGACTTATGAAAGGTAATGCGCATTTCAAGTAATCACGTTAAACCGTTTTTATTTCTGTTTGTAGTGGTACTTATACTGGTATTTAACTGAGTGATCAGGTACCTATATTATTACCTATCTACGTGCCAATAAAATAAATTGCGATTAAACAATGCAGGTGGCTAAACATTTCTCCAAAAGAACTAGGCACGTCAGTCAAATCAGATATTTTATATGAACCTTCAATTATCGGTCTGTGATAATAAATATTTCTATATATAAAAATAATATAACGGTGAGTTTACAACAAACGAACGTAGGGCCGAATCTAGGAGCATAGATTCTTGTATGGTTGATACTGGACACCACGGGAACAATAACAAGCAACAACTAGTTAATGGGCGATGACAGCTTATGTTTATAGTGTCCATATCAACGATCGAGAAAATATACTCTACTTCCAGCCAGCGGCGTACCGTGGGCTTTCGGCGCCCGGGGCGGTAATTTGGCGCCCCCCCCCCCCCCCCCCATAAGGTAGGTATATAAGTTGAAAAAAAAATGTAACACTTTTCTATACAAATGTGTCAATAGGCCGGCGGAATTCATTACCTGAGGCAATTTCTCCAGTCAACCCGACCCGTACATGTTGGTCTGTCTCAGATTGGATGGGACCGGTTGAAAAACTCTGACACAACCGGGAATCGCACCCGGGACCTCGTGATTGAAATCCACGCCAGTTCCTTTAACTAGGCTACCGAGGTCCGCAAAAACTGTCCAATATTAAAAACTAATTATTTTAAAAGAAAATAGTAAAAAATAAGTAGATCAATATAAAAAAGCTAAATATACCTAGGAAAAATTGTTTGTTGGAAAAATTGAGTCATATTTTTTTTAAAAACGAGATGGTGATTTTCAGACGCGGCGTAAAATTTCAAATCATTTGATGTATAAGATCTGAATTTCGATAAAAATGTTAGTGGGTAACTTCTGACCCACAAATTTTTCTACCTGCAGATTTTTTTTAATAAAACTGGATTATATGCCAAAAAAAATCACATGTTTTATTAAAAAAATATTACATTCTATAAATTTGGTCGTATTTAGTACCTATAGCGTAAGCAAGTTTTGCCGCCCTCCAAATATGGGCGTCTGGGGCGGTCCGCCCCTCCGCCCCCCACCCCCTCGGTACGCCACTGCTTCCAGCTCTGGCCATACCAAGCCTAGAGCATTCTTTCACGTTTTTTTCTAGGACTTTAACATTAAAAATAGTTTTCCAAAATATACACCGTGTAAAAGAGATAATATGATAAGGAGCTGTTTTATAAAAATAAATACCTGATGCTATTATTGAACAAGAAAGGGAAATATTTGTTTCAGGCTAAACAAAGGAACCATCTGTTTATTTCAAAGTACTACAATTTTAATCATAGTTTTATGAGTGTATAACAATATTTTTTTATCTTTATTTCAATAAAATATTTATTTAATTTAAATATCACATCAAATCATGAAGTTAGGTAGGTACCACAAATAATTTAAAAACTGGCTTTTACCACCCATGTAACTGTGTCTTAATGAGAAAATGTTGAATATTGATTGTTCGATATACAACATGGGTAGACGCTAGGTACGTATATCGAATTGAGTTTACGAATAATACGTCATTTTCAAAATTATTCTACGCGTACTGAGTGCAACAAAAGCGTTCGCCTTTTCCTCTTCACAAAACTCCGGAATCGGCAGTGGGTAAAGGAAGCAACCACAAAACATTCGGTGAGTCCCTTTTCACTTACAGTCCACTCCTTCTTCGTTCTTCTGCGTACCTACTCCCTGACTCCCTGCTTAAAGCTGGGAGACGTAGTGAACATTGATAGTTGCACAAGTTATGAGAGCGTTTTAGCATGATCCCATTAAACCAGCCGAATGTAATTTTCAGAGGAAGTTCTCCATGACTAGTGGCAGTTTTTAAGATAAGTCGTTGAAAAAAAAGTTTTGTGAAAATTTGCTCTTAGAGCCCTTGAAAGTTTGTGGAAAAATTTAGCTTGGAAGAAAAATTCAAGAAAATATTTTTTAAAACAAAAGCTATCGGGTGATGATTTATAACCATATTACATAACATTAGTGCCACTATCGGAACTTTCTTAGAAAAAAAATCAAGATCGTAAAATCAATGGTTTGGCCACAGTTCTGTTTTCTACCTCCCTGCTTCGGGTTATCCACAATCTCTGTTACACCATGTATACCTTCTAAAAATTCGTATAAAGTATTTTCAATACATTCATAAGAAGATGATAAATAACAAAATGATTTTATTGGTTTCATGAATTTTGTAATGCACCCAGTTTTTTTTTGTATTGCCTATTAAATCCATCGTAAAAAATTCAATTTCAGTAGTCTTGACAAGAAATGAAAACATAAGGACTTTTTTAAGTTTACATTTATTTTTCTCGTTAATAAAATGCAATTTAGGCCTATAATATGATCATGATGATAAAAGATTTTCATTTAAAATTGGACGCAAATAACTTATGGTAGAATTGAAAGCTTTTGATCTTCTTATCTTTCTGTAGATGTTGATAAAACTGCAACTTAGCTCTCAATTTTTTTGAGTTGTAATTTAGTTAGATATTATTATGTCTGTGATAATAAAAGTATATTTAGGTTTTTAATATTATTCCCGTATTATAAAAATCAAAAGGACAAATGACATCATTATGTGATAGATTGATAGGTACACGTTAAAAGAAATTAGAAATTTTGAACTCTCTAGTCATACAATCGTTGCGATTTCGCAATTAACTTTACTACAGTTTGACACAACGAAAATTAGTGCGTTCCTTATTGTAATTCCCGTGCTATAAGTGTTATATTTGCATGCAATTTAAAACCGAGAGAGTTTCTATAGAAAAGTTTTTATGAAATAGAGATTTTTTGGGACACTAAACTAGATTTACGTAAACTTTACGTTTCATCTCTAGATATTTTAGTACCCTTTAAGTAAATATTTCATTGCGACGTATCTATCCATCAGTAAGAATATTAAAAAAGTAACGATGAAAAAATATGATTTTTCCTATTTTTATTCTTTACAAAAAAAAATATAATATACCATATAAAAAAACATCTCTGAGGTTGCCTTCATGAATGTGTAGTTTATATGTAATATGTATATTTTCATCGAAATCCGATAGTACCTACCTATAATTAATTACGCCGGAAAATTGATTGAAAATTCACCGTGTTTAGCTACTTTATTCTAGCCGTCTAAAAACTTTATTTATTACAGGTAATTATTTTAAATAAAACTTAAGTTTAAGTATTTGCGGCACTGAAGATGGTCGTGTGACCGAAAGGCCTCTGCCAATAAATAATATAAGTGAAATAAACAAAGTTTTATTTAAAATAATTATCTGTTCAAAAATGGGATTTCACATGCAAAGTTTCCGCCAGCAACATCAATAATTTATTTATTACTATTATTTTATGTGCTTTAAAGAATTTTACTTATTGTTGTAGAAGTTTAGGTATATTTTCTCATTTGAAAAATTTGATATTTGTTCAAGTTTCGCACATTTGACCTTTTCCTATATAGACCCCGAATTTATAACCGTAGGTAAGGATGTCGTTAGGAAACTCGTTTTTTCCTGGAGCTATACAAAGGAGTGAGGAGGCAATATACTCCACAGTTTCTTAACCTCAGAGTGTCAAGTAACAGTATGGGGAGCTTTATCCGACTTTTGTGTGGTTATGGGACCAGCGACCTTGTCATAACACTCATTAACACGTAACATAAGTACCTATATCAATATAGGGAGTACCTACTCGTTTTTCCACACACTTTTATAGGACTTCGGTTAATTTGTTCTGGAGGCCTTGAAAATTAGAAAAAAAAACCAGCTATATTTGAGTTTGAGGTGGCATCAGGGACATATCTAAGGGGGAGCGAAATTCGAATTCCGAAGGAAATCTTAGAGATGAGAAAATAATTATTAACTGTAGGAAGAACTAAACAAAAATTAGAGTACCTATAATAATTGGACATGAGGCCAGATGATAAAACGTTATTAATTTTATTTTAACTACCTTTGTTTCATTGAAGCACTTGGTCTTGGTGTACAAATTTTACCCAAAAACATCAGCATATATACCTACCTAATTTTATCTGGTCGGCAGAAATTCTGGAAAAACCTATCGCCTAGATAGTAAGTAATTACAGGTGAATGCATATTTCTGTTTAACATTTTCATGAGGCTCACATAAACATTTGTTACGTCACCGACTATCCAAATGGATATAGATAAATTAAAATCAATGAAATAATTTAAATGAAACAATTGATTTGTTATTCCACTATATTTATTTACCTGACTAGTTTCGCAGGAACAGGTCCTGCATGCACGTTCAATTCGTTAATTTTATTAAAATCAATGAATTAAATCAGACATTTTGTTATTATTTCTCAAAGAGATTACGTATCTTGAAGTTATCAATGACGTACTGTTATTCCAATTATTTCTTGGAGTTTGGAGTAAAGATGTGGAGTCGCGATTTAAATGAATCAGAAACCATCACAAAGGACCTGACTGAAAGAAACTGACGAATAGAGCCTAAATGGGAAACAGCTGCTGTTACTGTGGTTGCTTCAGAGCAAGTGAAAAAAGAAGGACTATGAGAATGCGTAACTGTGTTAACGGAAAGGCAGAGAAATTTTCAGGCAAGACATCTTTGAGGCATGTTTAGAAGCGAGGACTTAACTGAGGGTGTTGGAACTCAACTTCGTAATATGGAAAGGCTAAAATTTTAATACACTATATTTTTTAACTATAGAATTAATATAGATAAAGCGCTCTACTTTGATTATGGAAGGGTATGTACCTAAAAAGCAATTATGCTCTGATTTTCTAGTAATTCGAGGCCGCCATACAGCGGCCGTAACACAGCGGTGAATTATGCCAATTTGAACGTCGTCTATGTTTACCAAATGGCAGGGTTTCCAGGAAGCGGTATAGTTTACATCGTAATTATTGTTAACTGTAGGTACTTTGCGTCTGTAATATAAAGGCCAATGTACATACAACCGCATCAGCATCCTAGGAAATCAGAGCTTTAGAGCCCTCTAGCAGAAACCGCTCAAACTCTTTGTAGAGAGAATTTTGTAATGCGTAAACGCGATTTTTATTTCACTCTCAGTAGAGCGCCCAATTATTGTACTCTATGCATTTTGTGGATCTGCATTGTGCCCGTTTATTCAAAACACTATAAAAATTTCTAGGTGTTCTAGCTACTAAAAAAGCAACAATGCCGTGTATGCACACTGTCAAAGTAGTCTAGGTAAATATTGCCTACTCTAGCTAGATGACTCTCTTTAATATTATAAGTATACCTTTAGATATTGACTAGGTACTTGCAAAGCATTCTTTATAGGTATCCAGTGACACAAAAGTTACAAGTTCAGTTCTTTATCGCTATAATAGTACCTACTTAGTCTCTTAACATTTTAAGAAAGCCCTGAAACAAGGATAAACTGAAACAGTTCATCGAGACAAGAAAGAGTAGCAGGTAGGCAATATTTATATTGCATAAAATTTTATATTTATATAAATGCACGAGTTAACGTTTTATTTATATTGCATTTCATACATACAAAATAATTACAAACTTAACAAAAATAAAAATACTACAAAGTAGCGTTTGAATTACTTGTTTTGTGTACGTACTTCAACGACATTAAAAAGTCAAGTAATAAACCAGAGTGTTATAGCGAATTGCCTTTAGTTCATTTCGACATAAGATTTTAATACAAATCACGACAATACATTGGCTAATGCTCCAACGTCTGCTAGAGCTAGACAACTAAACATTCTCAAGTTTGGTCAGTTTGTGTTTAGAAATATGAAAGGTCGTGAGTAGAAAGGAAGGTAAGCGCCAGCGCCAGCGTTTAGTTTCCAATCACCTCCAAGGACTCGATGGCTAGAGTTGTACTTTCTATTTAGATGAGGTCAAAGGCTGTATTTCATTTTACATATATTGCAGGCGAGAGTTGTCAATCGAAAAAAGCACAATGAACATTATTTTTTTCTATTGGATTCTGTAAACATTCAGTCTCCTTTCATGATCAATGTGTTGTGATTAATCAAACATCGAAAATGTGTAGAAAGTCTAAGATCATGACCTTCCTTAAATCGTGAAAAGAACCTAAAGATCCAATGATTCAAACCTATATTTCATTAGGTAATGTGTCATCTGTTTAGGATTACCTAAGGAGAGACTGGTGGTTCTTACTCGAGCCTTTGTATCGCTGGAGAATAAAATCATCTTGAACAAGTAGGGCTTTTTTTGGTCGAGATTATTCTGTGGCCAGATACTCAATCGACCAATCGTACCCAACAATCAAATTTGAGTATAAGCAAAATCAAATTACACTTGTTTCTTATAAATTGAACGTGTGGCACAGTCTATCATCGAACAGCAAACTTTTCAAAATTCCCGAAGATCTTTGACTGACCAGGCTCATGTAGTTGTTCAGGACTAGATCTTAAAGAAAAAATAACAACTAATGACTCTAACAATTCATTAGATACTAATGTTCGATTTTTAAATGGAACAAACCACTACGGGCTTACGACCGTCTTCTACTGTTATTTCGAAGGCTGGCTTAGTGTGATCACTTTACGTTAACAACGTAAAGTGATCACATGCTAACGTAAAGTAAAGTGATCACTTGTTAACGTAAAGTGATCACACTAAGCCAGCTTCGAAATAACAGTAGAAGACGGTCGTAAGCCCGTAGTGGTTTGTTCCATTTAAAAATCGAACATTAGTAATGAATTGTTAGAGTCATTAGTTGTTATTTTTTCTTCATGTAGTTGTTCATCCAGAACAGAGGCTACAGTGTCACCTTTAGTCTAGAAAGAGTCGCTGGAGAAACCAGAAATATGGACTTCTCCAGGATAGTGTATTTGCGCCGGCAATTTCAACCCAGAGCGCGAGTTTGAGGAGGTCGAAGGAAAACTGTCGACTCCTCTAAGCACTGGAGGAACTTCTAAAGACCTGCATCAAAAATCTGAAATGGAATCGTTCCAAGACACAGATAGGTTACCTTAGAATGGATGCAAATGGAAAGTTGATGGTAAACTGACAGGACCATCAGATACTTACTTACTTACTTAATCCACGTTCGCTCCCAGTGTGGAGTATGTGGACGCCACGAAGTTCCTCCAAGCCTCTCTATCTCGCGCCAGTTGCACAGCTTATCCCAGCTTAGTCCAGCATCTTGTAGAACCGCAGTGAATGCTCGCTTGATTGTTCATTTCGGTCTGCCTCGCCTTCTTGTCCCATCCGGATTGTAGAAAAGACTTGCATATTCAAGTCTCTCGGGGGACATGCGGAGAACATGGCCAAGCCAACTCAATCTGCGATTTTGGATTACTGAGGTGATTGGCTGTTGTGCTGTTCTAGCGCGTAAGGTCTCATTTGAGACATAGTAATACCACCTTATCCCCAAAATCTGTCGGACCAGATAGTGGTGATAAAAGATATTTTATTCTCCAATGTTAAATGGTGTAAGAAATTGTTACATTGAAGTTAAAACTCCTAAAAACTAAGTAGATATACTTACCAACAGGTGATTAAATTTTATAGATAAATAATTTGAATTAATTGAATCTCTACCGGAAATATGCACTTATAAACTAAGCACAGTAAATGCATAATAGACGTATGCGACTCTTAGAGCATGCGTAATGTTGCAAAATAACCATCAGAAGATAAGAAGTTTGAGTGCCTGCTTAGGTTAAGGTCTGTCATTGGAATTTAGTTATCTTTTGAACGAAACAGTTTATTATTTTAATCCTTTTTAATTCTGCTTAATAGTCCATTAAATCTACTCCATATCTTCCAGATAACCAGCAAGATATGGATAAATTGCTTAGATGCGCGGCTGATACATGACGTTCCCAATATTATACAAGTTGAGTCACGGACGACTTCGTGATCATCAACATCAACTAGTTGATAACAATCAAGCTGACATATATGATTGGGTACAGAACAATGAAGGGTCTTGGTCACAGGCTGTCTTGGTTCTCCAACTTGTCTTTTAAGCATCGTACTCACTTCATACAAAATGTATCGTATAATACTCACTTTACACCGTGACTACCTTCCGATAAAACAGAGAATAGGGGCACTGAGTATGGAGAAATGTTTTTATTGATTCGTTAGGAAAGAGTGGGAGATCCAATAGAAGTCAGCTTAAGGCGGCAGGGTCGAATTTATTACTTAACTATAGGGGTCACGGTGAACATCACACGTCCTCATGTGACGGACTTCGTTTACCGTTTTTACGTCGATTTTTGATTTGACGCATAAATGGTGGCTAAACTTCTCGAGGTCTATACAAAGTTGATAACAGAACCAACACGGTACTTTTATGCGTAACCATCAATTTCAAACAACAGAACTCACGCACAACACCATAAAAATATGTTCCTTTTCCTTTCTCCGCGTAAGAACCTTTATAAAGTTATTTTAATCTTAATTGTTATTGACAATTTTGGTCATTTGGTGAATTAGAATTTAAGAATTATTGTTCTAACTATACCATTAGTATTAGATTAGTAACTAATTTCCTATGCCTCATTTACCGTAAGGTACTTCTCCACCTGTTAGGTACTTGCTTGTATCACGTCCAGCTGTTCTGGCCATACCTACGCAGTTGCACTGCACATGTCACAAGGCCGTAAATTAAAAATTACGACGTGAAATTTTGGTATTCTTTCTCTGTCATTTTTGTGACAACATGTGACAAAATACACGTCAGCTATTCTACATTACGTGCGTAGGTACCTGTACCACGATTCACGACGAGTTCATCGAAAATCAATTCATCGAATGATCAATTCATCGAAAATCAATTCATCGAAAATCAATTCATCGAAAATCAATTCATCGAAAATCAATTCATCGAAAACGAGTTCATCGAAAATCAATTCATCGAATGATCAATTCATCGAATCACCAATTCATCGAAAACCATTATTTTGAAGATATTTTAGAAAAATTGTTTATGACCTAAGAATAAGGTAAAACTTCAGTTTGGTCACTCCTATAAATTAAAGATGGCGGCGATTTTGACGTACGTTGGAGTATTTTTTTGTATATTTTTTTTTTAATTAAATGAATCTGTGCTCACTCAAAGTGAACACAAATACACTCATTGACTCTTTCACAGTAAGCTACTTAAAGCTTGTGTCCTGAAAGAGGAAGATGGTTGGCACCTGGGATCGAACCACGACGTCCACAGTACGAAAGCCGGCGTTGTAACCACTGGGTCACCAACCACTTCAATTATAATTTTATTTTATATCATAGGCATATGAACAGGTTATTTACCAATTAATGTTGCTTGCTTGCTTGCTTGCGCATACTTTGAAAGTGTGTGATATTTTATCGCACGATATGAAAATAGGCCCATTTTCTAAATTGGAAGTCCAAATATTTCAACACATGAGTTTGGTTGTCAAAAAGGCTGTGTCTCTCAAATATCTTCAAAATATTTATTTTCGATGAATTGGTCATTCGATGAATTGATCATTCGATGAATTGATTTTCGATGAATTGATTTTCGATGAATTGATTTTCGATGAATTGATCATTCGATGAATTGATTTTCGATGAATTGATTTTCGATGAATTGATTTTCGATGAACTCGTCGGTTACCCTGTACCACTAGTATAAGTTTTCGATGATCGAATATCGAAACGATCATCGAAAGAGTTTTTAGATTGATAAATTGGCAAGTTTTTTATAATAGTTGGAAGAAAAAAAGTTCTGTGACATTTTCAAAGTTTTTGTAAAATTTTAAGTTGTACCCTATTTTGGGTAACCGACGAGTTCATCGAAAATCAATTCATCGAAAATCAATTCATCGAAAATCAATTGATCGAAAATCAATTCATCGAAAATCAATTCATCGAAAATCAATTCATCGAAAATCAATTCATCGAAAATCAATTCATCGAATGATCAATTCATCGAATGACCAATTCATCGAAAATAAATATTTTGAAGATATTTGAGAGACTAGCCTTTTTGACAACCAAACTCATGTGTTGAAATATTTGGACTTCAATTTAGAAAATGGGCCTATTTTCATATCATGCGATAAAATAATATCACACGCTTTCAAAGTATGCGATATTTATTTTTATCTATCACATTGTTTTTTTGTATCGAAAAGCGTATTTTAGTATTTGTCGTCGATATTTGTAGTAGATAACAGAGAAATGTGAAATAAATAGATAAATAGATAGACGGACAGACAGACAGACGGACGGACAGACGGGCGGACAGACGGACGGACAGACAGACAGACGGACGGACAGACAGGCAAGACGGACGGACAGACAGATGGGCGGATAGACGGACGGACGGACAGACAGATAGACGGACGGACAGACAGACAGACGGACAGACAGACAGACGGACGGACAGACCGACAGACGGACGGACAGACAGACGGACGGACGGACAGACCGACAGGCGGACGGACAGACAGACGGACGGACAGACAGATGGGCGGATAGACAGATGGACGGACGGACAGACAGATAGACGGACGGACGGACAGACCGACAGACGGACGGACAGAGAGACAGACGGACGGACAGACAGGCAAGACGGACGGACAGACAGATGGGCGGATAGACGGACGGACGGACAGACAGACAGACGGACGGACGGACAGACAGACAGACGGACGGACGGACAGACAGACGGGCGGATAGACAGACCGACAGGCGGACGGACAGACAGACGGACGGACGGACAGACAGACGGACGGACAGACAGATGGGCGGATAGACAGATGGACGGACGGACAGACAGACAGACGGACAGACAGACAGACCGACAGACGGACGGACAGACAGACGGACGGACGGACAGACAGACGGGCGGATAGACAGACGGGCGGACGGACAGACGGACGGACAGACAGACAGAGGGACGGACGGACAGACAGACAGATGGACGGACAGACGGACGGACAGACAGACAGAGGGACGGACGGACAGACAGACAGATGGACGGACGGACAGACAGACAGACGGACGGACGGACAGACGGACGGACAGACAGACGGGCGGACGGACAGACGGACGGACAGACAGACAGACGGACGGACGGACAGACAGACAGATGGACGGACGGACAGACAGACAGACGGACGGACGGACAGACAGACGGACGGACAGACACCAGACGGGCGGACAGACAGACAAGACGCACGGACAGACAGACGGACGGACAGACAAACGGACGGATAGACAGACGGACGGACAGACAGACAGACAGAGGGACGGACAGACAGACGGACGGACGGACGGACAGACAGACGGACGGACGGACAGAAAGACAGACGGACGGACAGATAGATAAATAACTAAATATATAAGTAAATAAATAAATAATATATATAAATAAATAAATAAACAAACAAATAAATAAATAAACTAACAAACGGACGAGACAGACACACAGACAGACGGACGGACGAACGTGACAAGATCTACCAACATCTTCGAGGGGGGGCGAAGGGTACAGACGCTGTTTTCGGCCATTATATGAGGCACTAATAAAGATATTAAAAAAAAATACTCCAACGTATGTCAAAATCGCCGCCATCTTTAATTTATAGGAGTGACCAAACTGAGTGATCTTTCGATGAATTGATCTTTCGATGAATTGATCATTCGATGAATTGATTTTCGATCAATTGATTTTCGATGAATTGATTTTCGATGAATTGATTTTCGATCAATTGATTTTCGATGAATTGATCATTCGATGAATTGATTTTCGATGAACTCGTCGTGAATCCTATTTTGAGATTCAACTTTTTTTGTTGGCATGATGGTGTCAGATAGACCAGTGTTCCGCAAACTTTTTGTGTTCAAGGTACACCTACCAAATCAAGAAAACCAAAGGTACACCCAAAGGTTTTTTAGACCCCCCCCCCCAACTACACGCACTGTAAACCCCCCCCCCTCCCCTTTCCCTTAACATCCATGTGGCTATTGTATATACCTACCGCAATTCGCATAAGTAGGTTGTGGCAATATGGTAATAGAATTATTGATAACAGTTTTCTACTAATAGCTCCAAGCTCCAAGGGTTTCATTATCAAATAGAGGCACTTTTTCTGAATCGGTAGGCATGACGTTTGATGGAAACATTCCATAAGGAACCTAACAGGTACCTACCATTAAGAGCATGCTTGATCTACACCAACTTAGCGCGAAAGCTTTCAATTTTGTATAGAGACATAAAAATATTAGAATTCCTCTCTTGCATTTTCTGTTGAGCTCATTTAAATGAGCGAATATGTCCGGCAGTATATACAAGTTTTACTACCCATTTATTTTTGAACACAGAAGTCAAATCTGAACCATGAGCCTCTAAAAACACTTGGGTCTAATTTTTTCGCGGCACACCAACTGTGGGGCTAGTACGAGTTTTATCAAAAGCTAATTGCACGGCGCAAATAAGCGCTTATTAGCGTGCAAATAGTGTTCTTAAATCAAACGATCTAATCATTCGATCATTTTAGTATGAAATTTTTTCGAAACTGTTTCGACGATCGTTTCGATATTCGATCATCGAAAACTTATACTAGGGCTACTGATGACCATGGTACACCAGTGTGCCGCGGAACAACGTTTATGAAACACTGAGATACACCCATAATTATTGTTTTTGTATGTGCTAGGTGAATAGTAATTCACCTATTCTAGAAAAAAATTTATACATGTACCTCAAAAATTGGTGTCTCTGTAACTATTTATATCCTGCAAGTCAGGGTTTGATAAAAAAAAAGTACCAATATAACTATAAATCGAAAACTATAAAAAATCGCTGAACACGTATTGAGTTATTTGGATAGCCCTTAAGGTGTTCTATCTCTGGAATTTCGTTTAGTCGTACTTTCTGGGACATTCTGTATAAGGATCGAACCCGCATCCCCAGCCATCAGAAACGCTAGCCACTGTGCGAAATAACCGCATCATACTACCTTCGTTGTATGTAGTAAATAATGCAGGTAGGATAATTTTTCATTACTAATGCAATGCTGAGATATCCTTTGGAAATTGTGAGAACATACCTTTGTAGCATCAAGTCTTGCATGTCATGCGAAACATGGCCGCTACACCTTCATGAATGATTGGATGCCTGGAGGTTACGCCGTGCGTTTGATTCCAGGTTCCGACCATCTTCCTTCTTCAAGACACGAGCTTTGTAGCTTACTATGAAAGAGTCAAAGAGTGAATTAGTGTTCACTTTAAGTGAGTAGAGGTTCAATCTCTAATATAAATGAAAGTCGGGTTATTGCGAACACTTATAACTCGAGATCGGCTGAACCGTTTCTTCAGAAAATAGTATGAAATATAATATTAAAAAGTTAGTATGGAACGGGCTTGCTAACAACAGAGACCTCTGTGAAAAATATCAACACAACAAATTTTTTATTTTCCTGACAACCATTGAGTTTCAAAATATTGCGCATTGGTACGCAGATTATTGATAAAATTTCTTTCAAGCTTTCAGAAATATTTTTTTAACATTCAAACATATTTTAAGCATATTATTTTTGTATTTTTAAACCAATGAATGAATCTTTTTCTGGTGTTTTAGTTGTGCAATTAATTTAGTATCATCTGACTCATAAAAAGTCTGTATTATCTGACTTTTTTATGAGTCAGATGATGAAAATTCAATATAGATATCTAATGCATAAATGGGTGAGATTTGGTGCTTTTGAAATAACTGATTCATAATATTATAACCTCATAACTTTTGATTTTTTCACAATGAGTAGTCATGTATGTTAGCTATCTTATGTTACCCAGCAATATTTTATTGACTTTAGACGGGACGAAGTTCGGTGGGTCAGCTAGTAAGATATAAAAGAAAAAAGAAACATATTAAGAAGTAACAGTATTAGGTTTCCTTTTTATGCTACGTTGCTGGCCGAATACGTGGAATATATTGGAAAACATTTCTTTACACAAACAAAACGTTACAGCACCTATTAATATATCTATGTAACTACTTAATTGAAAAGTGACTAAATTTACGATAAAACAACGCGGCATGATTACGAATTAGACGTGATTCTTGAAATTATCCAATTACCCAATTCATTTCTCATGATCATCGATTCGTGAAAATATTTCAAGTATTCTTTTCAATTTCTCGATAAATAACATACACCAACCACGTACATGCATACATATTTTATCTATACTAATATATAAAGAGGAAAGATTTGATTTTTTGTTTGTTTGTTTGTTTGTTTGTTTGTTTGTTTGTTTGCTTCGAATAGGCTCCAAAACTACTGAACCGATTTGAAAAATTCTTTCACTTTTGGGAAGCTACAATATCGGCGGTGAACATAGGCTATATTTAATTTCCAAAAAAAAGTGGGTAACCTACGAAAACTTCAATAATGTAACCCAAGGTGTAAAAAATTTACCTAAAATATTCTTTTTATCGCGAACGCTGTGAAAACTAATGATGATAGAATAAAACAATGTTCTACAATTTTGTAGAAGACATCATTATTTACAAAAAGTATCGCGACAGCATATGTCTAACTATTATAGTTATGCCACAATAAGTGTTTTTTTATTTAAAAAAAACCAATAAAATGTCACCTTTAGAAAAAGCTCTTTATTGGTATCTTGGTATTACTCCTTATTAAAATAAATTAGTTCATATTCAAGTCTGCTTCAATATGTTTGTATAACTTTTTGAATTATTCAATTCGGACATTCCATTCGAAAGTTATCACGAGTTTAAAAATGTGAGTATTGGAAAAAAAGCATAGTCTCTTATCATCTCAACTTATCCGATGCAGAGTGCGTATGGGAGCCGGGGAGGGCTGAGGGGAGTCGTGTCAAGTTTAGTAGAAATACCGCGCAAAGTAGTCACGGTGGTAAAGTGACGTGACACGATACATTGCAATGCAATTATTCCAGATTAACATATATGCTATAAAATATTTTGAAAAAGTTAGGGATCTGTCTGAAAACTAAATTATTTTTAAGTATCTATCTACCCGTGCGAAGCTGGGGAGGACCTCTAGTGTTCAATAAGCCAATAGTTTATGATACTATCTGTAGATATATTGTATGAGGAATTGCACTCATTATTCTGGACTGTAGGTACCTAAAATCACGTAAATTCTCTTTGTCATTCTGTTTGCATCCATTTTTTCCACATGCCCCACCCAATTTTTGTAAAATAGGTCACAAAGTTTTTCCTTCACGTATTTATATTTAGATTCAACGTTTTGTTCAATTTTCACAAGGAAATATTTTTATTTGACATCTATCGCGACAGAGTGAAATTTCGAGTAAGAGAATATTTATTTAGGAAGAATTTTCGACATACATACTTACAGTTACAGAAATAGCATTAGCAATTAATTTATTCAATGACCATGGTTTAGTTTTGGGAAAAAAATAACTCGCGTTAGATCATAATGCAAATATAAATTAAGATAGGTGGTATCGCTTACCTACACGCCCCACCACAACAAAGCCTGTAATGAGGCTGTTGGTCGGGTCGGCGTGCTAGGTTGCGCAAGATCATCACCCATTATTTGAAACAAGTCTCACTCACTCAATTATTGTTGGCGACTGATTTGCATTGAGTGAACTGGTACAATTTGTACCACATCTAATACCTTTTTTGAAATAAACTTACCTTACTTTAAATAAACCTAAAATCTTTCTTATTATATTAATAAACATTCTATTACAAAGGTAATATTATATAACAGTATTACAGTATAATCGATAAAATATGATGCCAATTTCAAAGAGGATCCCCTCCCTCCCTCTCCATCTTCTCCTTCCTTCTTTTCGGTCTGCTCTTTCTTTCATTTATGTATTTATTGTTATTATTCATTTATGTTTTTATTATTATTTTTATCATATTTACCTATTTTTCTAAGTTAATACCTATCTATTTTGTTATCAATATTTACCTTTTTTAATAAGACTTTTGAATCATTACGTTATGCGTGATTTGTTATATATTTGTGTATCTTATAGAATTATATTATTAACGGGGTTGGCGGACAGAGATCTTCTAAGATAAGTCCGCCCTTTGAAATGTACAAACATTTTCCCTTATATTACGGACAGCAAAGTTTTATTTATTTATTTATAGCCATCGGAACTGATTCCTAATATCTTCCTGTTAAAGCAGTTCGTAATTTTATTGAATCTGCTCTCACTCAAAGAGAATACATTCCTAAAATCTTTCATTCTAAACTGAGCTTGTATCATAAAAAAAATACGTGGTTGGTTCCAGGTTTTCTTACGAAATTCACTACTTAAACCATCACTGATTTGAGATTTCTGATAAGAATTACATACCTAGTTCAAATATGTATGTTTTTAGTAGGTATCTGATCCTAAAAGTTTGGAAGTTTATGAAAAAATATGGTTAACTCAAATGTTTTCTCATCAATGAGTTCGTAAAACTATGTAAAAATATTTTTTTCAAAATAAGTAGGTAAGTATTAGCAATTACGTAAGTATGAAACCTCAAATCAAACAAAATTCGTTGTTTTCAGAAAACTAGTAAATTTCAGTTAGGTATGTAGGTATACCTAATATTAATACAAAATGTTTTTTTTTCGACTTTTTTTGTGAAATGAGGTATAACTGAGTCTAACAGTAGTTTGTTTACCCAGCCCAGTGTTGCGATTTAGCCAAGTTTACTCTAATATTTATAGTACATATACTCGTAGAACCTAGCAAACATGTGGACACGAGAACTATCAAA
Source organism: Mystacides longicornis (assembly GCA_963576905.1). NCBI lineage: Eukaryota > Metazoa > Arthropoda > Insecta > Trichoptera > Leptoceridae > Mystacides > Mystacides longicornis. The sequence continues at coordinate 30,300,850 of OY756422.1, read as the reverse complement.
CAATCTAAGTATGTGAAGTATATTTCAATGTTCATTTACCATGCAATATACCTAAATAATATTTTACGAGTAAGTATGAGAAATAAATAATATATCAAATAAAATTCAAATTGGAGTAAAGTTTCAAATCCACGATGAAGATATGAAGAAGAAGATATCGTTGTAACTTAAATGAATATTTTTATTGTACCCATTTCTCCCAACGCCGGTAATTAATTTGACCTTCAATTAATTGCTAAAATTTATTTAGTAATTTAGCTTTCGTCAGTAATTTATCTTATAGGAATATATCAATATAAATAAAAATAGTATGACACGGGGCCAATTTACCAGCTTGCCAGATGCTTATGCCCAATATATTAATAATGGGTTAGGGTAGGATTATCTGAGAAACTGCCTTGGCATGATCTTCTAATATATAGATAATTATGTATATACATGACATACGATGTGTATAGTGCGTTTTAGTATCAAACGTATTTGTATCTGTTGAAAAAATCTGTAAAGTCTCTGTGATTGAGCAAAACTGTCATAGCAATTAATAATTATTGTATTGTTACACATACACAAGTAGTGGGAAAGGTGTCGTGCCACCATCTGTACTTCAAAGCGTGGTTGGTGTCTTTCTCTAAAACCAGAATATTTCAATACTTTTCTACATTAATACATTATACTCCTACAAATTATACAGATTCATCTAACATTATTTAATGTGCAATACCTGTGAAGGCAATCATGACATGAAACTAGCTTTCCCAACTGACGTTGTTCTGTGGTCCTAACTATAATCTTCTATATAATAATTTAGAAATGTTTTTTTATTTGCCTTTGACAATACTTTAACCGTATATGTGAACATCACGCTCAAAATACAAATGCTAAGATAGATATTAATATGCCCAGAGCAGTATAAAGTGCTGGAGAAGGTTCTTAAATACAATTTGCTGCATTAACTTTAATATATTTAGAGCTATTTAAAAAAAACTGTATTTTTTAGGATCTTCATACAAATTTCTCAAAAAGACTTTTGGAAACAAAATTACTCATGTAAACGTTGAATGGGATCTTGGTATTACGGTATGAAAATGTAATAAAATAATTGTAGATTGATTTGTTATACATATAAATGTTATTAAAAGCTTATTATTCTCAATAAATAAAGATTTAATGAAAAAATTTGCAGTTTGATTTTGAAGTTTGACAGATACAAATCACCCTCTATGGGTGGGTTGCCCAATTAATATCAAAGCAGGCAATGTATGTAGCTAAGATTCAAACCACAGAGCTCTCTCTATGAAAACTTGCAAATTATGTCGGTAGGTTCGTATAATATTTTTTTTATTATTATAGACCTCCAAAAAAAATAAAATATTATACGAACCTACCGACATAATCAGTATATTTATATTATCTGTGGACATAATTTGCAAGATTTCATAGAGAGAGCTCTGTGGTTTGAATAGGTTCGTATAATATTATGAGGTCGGTAAAACAAAAATTGTAAAAGTGTCATTCTTCTTTTTCTGTGCTTATGTCAGTTAGTGGTATGTTAAGCAATGGGATGCTAGACTAGAATCTGTTTAATTACCTACCGATCAAGCCTGACAATCGGAATCAAAAACGTAAAGCAAGACGGGTACGTATAAGCTAGTAATAATATATTCGTATTCGATAATTTAATTACCTATTTAAACAATATTAATTCGAATGACGCATATGTTATAAACCATATTTTTATAAAATGAATCTGGGTCAAGTGCAGACAAATGACATTTTTGACATATTTCACACTAATCAAAGGGTTGTGTCGTGAAAGATGCAATGGTCGGCACCGGGATTCGAACCCACCACCTTCCTCCGTCGACTTTATTCTGCAATATCTCCCCTAGGTCTCATTCGAGACACTTGGGCTCATCCTTTGATACTGATACCACTAGGTTACAAACCACTTCTTTTGCATTCAAATTCTGTCAATCGCACCTCTTTCTATGAAACAACTACTGATAGATAGTTTCTGTCAAACGCAAATTTAATATTAAAATTCTTTTAATTTAGTTTCTAAAAAATATAAAGATGGTTGGTTACCTTAATTTTTTTAAATTTTCTCATGTTGTGCCAACTTTCTTATTTTTACTTTCATTAGAACCTTCTGACAAAAGCAATCAATCAATCAATTCTCCCTTATATACCCCACTCAGGGGCATAGGGAGGCAACAAGAACTCTCCATTGCGCTCTATCTTGTGCAATGTTTATGACCTCCTCCCACACCATGTCCATGTCCCTCAGCTCTACTTCGAAGGAGCGGAACACAGTGTGTGAGGGTCTTCCTCGTCTTCGGGACCCTGATGGGAGGAAGAACAGCGCTCTCTTCGGCCAACTGTCATTCGGCATCCTTAACACATGTCCCAGCCAAGTCCATCTCCTCCCCACAATGGTAGAGGTGATGGACTCACGCTGGGTGCGCCGGGGTATAGCGTCGTTCGTGATGCGGTGGTACCATCTTACGCCCAGAATTCTCCTTAGGCACTTCATTTCAAAGGCTGAGACTTTTTGTGCCTGGGCCTTGGTCAGGTGCCAGGACTCACACCCATATAAGAGAATGGGCAACACACACGCATCAAACAGTTTACATTTCGTCTCGACACTAAACGCCGACGCTTTCCAAATCTTGGTCATGTTGTAAAAGGCGCCATTTGCCATACCGATACGTATCGGGAGCTCAGCCCCGAGGTCACCAGAGGTGGTAATGGTTGCTCCCAGGTAGGTACCGTGAAAGAGGAACATGATCGAACCCAAGACTTCCATAATGAAAGTCGGCGACTTAAGCGCTAGGCAGTGGCGTACGTACAGGGTGGCAGGGCTTGCAAAATGCCTTCGACCCGAGAGCCCGTAAACATATAAAATAATCTTACGTCTTTAAAAAAACTGTAGATAAGTTAGTATTTTTTTCAACAAATAAACATCAGTTAAATTGAGACCTAACGCGGAAGAACAAGTGATGGAAATTCCTTGATTTTGGTAAATGTAATCAATAAGGTAATTTTTTCGAACTAGCTACGCTCTCACTATTTTATTTATCAACTCAAATCAGTGGAAAAATATCTTGGCGATTGTTGATCCTGCGATCAAGCCGTCTTCGATGTAGCTAACCCATATCGCCAGATCGTGACCTAATCTCTGTAGATTAACTTGAGCGCTTGACTCACCATCTTGGATTTTACATCAACAACAGAACTGACAGTTATGTCAAGTGTACAAGAATATTTTAATGCGGTGCTTCAGAATAACCCCGCCTCAAATCACCTGTATTAATTTTTTGATCCAAAACTTCTTAAAAAACGTGATATTATCACGACCCTCCTCTTCTCCCTCTTGTACTATTTCATGACCCCCCCCCCCCTCCCCCTCTTTTGACTGCAGGTGGTAAAAAATAGACGAGCCTTTTGCTGCGGTACCGTGAGGTTTTTGCAACTCTGAAGACAAATCCAAGGTATGATAATATCGGCTGGTCTTGATATTAAAGCTGGTTTGATGATAATGTGTGTTGATTTTATGTATTGTATGTCTATGTGTGTATGTATGTTATGTTTGTATATATATGTATCTATAATTGTATTTTGTCATATTATGTGGTTGGATGTTAGAGATTGCTTCGGCTTCCCGCCATTGCCCACTATTTTTATACACCGTTTTATAATATGTGCATAAAGAATTAAATAAATAAATGGTTGTTGTATCGAAGTCTGATTGTTAGTCTAGGACCTAGGAGCTACCAATAGGTATACTCTAAACAGTCTAAACTCATATTCCTTAAAAAACATTATGGTGGTGCAGTAGAAACAATACGTTGATACAAGAAGTATTAATAATTGTCAATGTTACACAGGTGCTATTGACTCAGTACAAAGGTCGTTTTAAATGTCAAACTGTTGACATCTAGTCGTTTATTTATTTATCTAACAGTTTATTTTGGTCGCAAACCCACACTAGTCACATATATTGGTACCTTTCAAATATCTTGTTATGTTCATATATATAACAATAATAAAAGTAATTATCCGCGTTTATTGTAATGGTTAGGGCCCATCGATCAGAATTAGCGGCTAATATCAGCCACATTGACAGGAAATTATAAAAACATACGTTACATTATAAAGATAATGAATTATGTGACGTGTTGTGAAATATATAAATTATTTACAAAGCTAATGATATAATTATTGTAGTGTACCTACTTAATTATCTGTCGTTAACATATTACATATTTGAGCTTCTGCCGCGCAAGGACAAGCTAAAATAAAAATTGACGTTGTCCTGTAGTCCTTACTATGAATAAACACATTTAAATATCTTTGAATGTTAAAAAAAATGTTTAAGAATTCTAGAAAAAAATTCCATCAAAAATCTGCGTACTCATATTTTTAATGTCAGGTACCTAAACAATAATTTTGTTGTTATAACATTTTTCATAGAGTGCATTGGAGTCGTAAGAATTCCATTCCATACTAACTTTAATATTTGATTTGATATTATTTCTTATGCATTTTTTCAACCTTTTATTAGGTAGTTATTCTGTTATACGGAGCGGAGAAGAATCCAATAAATCAAACATCGGAAGAATCTGTTTAGCCTATCTCGAGTTATATGTAAGTGTTCGCACTAACCCGACTTTCTTTTATAGTACTTAGGTATAGATATGATCACTGAGCCCCCATACACATGTTAAGGGAAAAGGGAAATTATTTTTTACCTACTTGTATCATACCTATATATAATTACTTAGGCTTGATCTATTAACAATATAAAACAAGATAATAACTACATTTAGAGTGCCTCTTATATGGTCGTAAATTTTTTTTTTTCGAAAATTTGATGCGACACCCGTGTTTTTTATTATGCTTTAGCTTAATGCTTGATTTAATAAGAATTATCAACAATTTTAAGAGGGAAATATAAAAAATTAGGTTTTTTAATAATCGAATCCTACAGAAATAAAAAAAATATTGATAATAAGTATGGGTAAGCATGCATATTATGAAAATAACTGTGAGGGAAAATTCCTGATTGAATGCCGTCTCCATACATTGCCTATACAAATTGTCAATAGTCAGTAGCGACCCCTCAACCATCATGTTTTAAAGTTCTGATATTACCTAATAATTGGCGTTCCATTTTTAAATAGTAGAACTGAATAACAGGGTGTCTCGTTAACCTTTCAAATTGTAAGAAGCACTAGATTTTTACTTACTTACATATTATTAGTCATATTAATTATAATATTATTAAATTACAATTATATTACTTTACTTGACATGTTGTATTGTATAATAATTATCATTTATAACGTGTTTAAGGTACATACAGTGGTGCCGTATGCATGTAAATAAATAAATATTGGACTGACTAGACAAATACACTTTTGAGATCTTTCGCAGAAAGTAAAACTTGTAAAGTAAAACGTGAAAAAGAGAGATACAGTAGTCGACACCGGGGATTAAACCACGTCTTTTTCTTTGAATTTGAAAAACTCAAAACGACTTCAGCCTTCTTCTTGTGTCAGGTATTGAACAAAGCCCTCCCTCTTGGACTTTCATACATCTCTGTCTGACACAACCCTCTTCCAGTGCATCAGGCCCGCTACTCTTTTAACGTCGTCGGGCCATCTTGTCTGGGGCCTACCCACGCTTCTGCGTCCTGTTCTAGGCTTCCAGTCCACACGCTCTTCATCCACCTGCCATCAGACAAGTGGAGCTGGGCCGCGATTCTTTGGGTCACTATTGATCCATACAGGATGTCTGAAATCATAAGTACGAGTGCCATCTTAAAAGGTAGGTACCTATAGTATGTCATCTTACTGTCTGTGATCTTTTTTTTTTCTTTTATTATAGACCTCCACCCGGAATCGAGTGATAGATAACTGAATTATTGATTAAGCGTAAAGATTATAAACAAAAAAAAGAAAAGACAAACAAATAAAAAATAATCGATAAAAAAAACTAAATTTTCAATCGGTTACTTTTAACAAAATGTGCCAGCTGTTTGTAGATTTTCTGGGAATTTAATGATAGCAGGTGGGGTACGTTGAACGGCCGTTCACAGCCCTCCAAACTATCATAATGATCCAGGTTGGACGAAATGGGACACCCGAAGAGGACATGGTCCAGGGTCTCCACATCCAGCCCACACTCACAATACGGGTGAGGCAGTATGCCTATTTTGAAGAGATGGGAAGCAACCAAACAGTGACCTAGGCGCATCCGGCATATAATTGACACCGATGACTTCTGATATTTACCCTTACTAAACCAAGGACTGTGAGGGATATTGGGCTGAATTGATTTATAATATTTACCCCTATCGGGATTTTCCCATTGAAGATTCCAACATTTCATTGAACGCGATTTAAAAAGTAAGGAAGTATCCCCTACGGAGGGGAAGAACCACGGAGGAAGTGTTCCATTAGGTAAATACAGCGGACTTGGCTAATTGATCGGCCTTTTCGTTGCCGGCAATACCCTGGTGCGATGGAATCCATACCAACCAAACTTCGCTCCCATTAGAACGTGCATTGAGAATTTCTCGTCGGATATCACAAACCAAGTGGTTCATCGTTTGTTACCAGACAATTCCGTTAATACATTTTATAGAACTAAGAGAGTCCGACAAAATAAGAGCCTTTTTTATTTTAAGGGGGATAATCATACTTAAAGCTTCTTTTATCCCAAACAACTCTGTCGTGAAGACACTAGTTGTCGGAGGGAGTTTGTACATCACATTAATGTTTCGGGACGACATGCATAATATGCCCACACCCACACAAGACTCCGGAGACAGTTTAGAGCCATCAGTGAATATTGTTGTAATATCTTGGTATTCTGAGATAAATTCCTGAAATTTAATTCGGCTTATGTTATTATTGGGTGTACCTTTATCTATTCCGATATTTTCTATTACAAGGGGATTTACGAATGTAGCTTTAAATGGTATTTCATAAATCGGGAGCAAGGATGATTTCTTTGGTAAATTTGTAGACTCTGATAAATAAATAAAGCTGTTGTGTAAATTCGGGAGATTGTTGCTGGTTGCACCACCCTGCGATGACTGCCCCGCCAGTCCCAACGGAAACAACTAGAGAGACTCCAACAGAGGGTGGTTCTCTCTTAAAGAGAAATTTGTCAGCAAAGAACACGTGGGGGAAGATGACATAGCACCAAGCATCAAGCGAAGACACTTAAATTGAATACGATCCAACTTAAGTGCCAAGTATTTGGGAAGAGGCTCAAGAAGAAAACTGCCGTAGTCGAGGTGGCTTCTAACCAAAGCATTGTATATAAGCCGTATAGTGGTAGGATGGCAGCCCCACCATACCCTAGTGATAGATCTCATTACATTTATGCTCTTTTCACATTTAAATATGATACTGTCAATGTGGTGTCTCCATGAGAGCTTACTATCCAAATACATGCCCAGAAATTTGACTTCCTTCTTTTGAGGTACCTATCGGATTACCCTCAATGAATATAGACAAATCGGGAAGTTTCCGTTTTTTTGTAAATAGGACAGTTTGGCATTTACTGGGCGAGAGGCTTAGACCCACTGATCTCAACCAATCGTTCACGTCTGTGAGCTTGAAAATGTTTATAATGATAGATTTGCATGATTGTTAATATCTTTAATATTCAAGTTGAGTCACATGCATGTGTACCTACAAAACACATAAAAAGTTATTACACTTATGTGAGTAATAAAATCTCTTTATTTTCACGTTTTTATAATAATAGCTGTTTATTATTGTAAAATAATAAATACATAACTATAGAGACATCTCTCGAAAAAATCGTGAAGTGCTACTAATTTTCTTAACATTGCGATCAATCGTGATTATTGTAACATCATCAACATAATAATATGTACATTGTATATTATTATTATTCTTAGGCAACCCATCCTACATTGTATATAATATGAGAGCATTTTGTCGAATAGGACAATGTGATTCCCTACCATTCTGCCCCGGAGGTATGTATATTGTACGTACACCTCAAATATCTTTAAAACTCTAATTTTTGTTTAGAATTTAAGCGAGACAAGTTACTTAATTTCTTTCATTTTAAAATGAATTTAGATAATAAAATACGTGACAAAATGTGCTAACGTTTGGAAAATCGAGAAGAGTTTTTTACAGCTTTTTCAGTTGCCACTGGGCTACCGACCAATCCAAAAAAATAGTAATACCAATAAATATAAGGTGTTAGCATGAAAAACATGCATAGGCAGCGTAGGTACTGTTTCGTTATGAAAATTCGAAACGTTGTTGATAAATAATATTCTCTCAGCAGTCAGCTTAGTGAAAGAACTCTTGATATTCTCGGAATTATTCACTAGCCGGGTGAATATATTTTGTACTGCTTCCATCGATCAAAATATCCAGATTGCAGAAAATATCGTACGGATTGAGGTGCAGCAAATACTGATGTAGTTTTGATGTATTTTTCAGAAACCGTCTATCGAACAGTAGTGCGAGTGTTTTGTCTGTCGTAGTGTCTGAGTTTCTGCAAATTTCAAGCTTTAATTAGGTCCCAGTTCTCTTACTTGCTGTGCCTGTTTAGTGCGGACTGTCAAGAATTAACAATTTCTCTATCCAAAACAGTTTAAACAATTTTCATGTTTTATTTTTTAACTCTATACTGAATAGCTGCAAATGTTTAATAATGTCGACATGCTTTTGTCAAACCATACATCTAATACCTTAGTTGTTCGATACGGATCGGCATCCATGCACCAGCAGACTCAATTATTCTTACTTAGGTAAGTGGTATAGGTATATATAGTGGCTGGTCTTCTTTGTATAATTAGTTCATTTCTTCGAGTAGGAAAGCGGTGGAGCCGAAAACGCACCAAGCGTTTTTAGACGTATTAGTGGTTGACCAGCGTTCGAAATTCGTTATTTAAATTATAAGTTTGAACATTATTAAGGTCCCATTGTCAAACACTGAGCGAGCGCTATTTCAAATTTTTTTTTCAAAAACAATGACATGGATATACCTACGTCAAATTTGAAATGTTAAAGACAAACAATATTAATCTATTCTCAATATCCCGCAATTTCCAGCTCCATCTTCCATTTGAACATACAGATTCAAAAAGCATTCTGCGCCCATTATGAGGCGCTTTTCATTTTACATTATGTATTTCTATGAAGTTGTTGATCTTTGTAAGGTGTCTGTGTGTGAGTGTGAGTATCAAATACATATCACAGTATTAATAAAATTAACTAATTGTTGAACATGCATACTTGGTGGAATTAATTTAAATAAAAATCGTTTTATTTAAATTTTACATATCACAGTTGTAGCATGTATTTTTGTTATGAAGCTTCACCCGTCTCATAGTACGGAATATCTATAATAATAAAGGAAAGTGCCTGACTGACTGACTGATTGACTGACTGATTGATTGACTGACTGACTCATCAACGCACAGCCCAAACGGCTAATCGTAGAGAAGTGAAATTTGGAAATCTGGTAGGTCTCAATACAAAACCTTCCACTAAGAAAGGATTTTTGGAAATTCCACCCCTAAGGGGGTGAAAAATAGGGTTGAATGTTTTTCAAAGTATGCGAATATCTCGGAAACTAGACATGGTACGAACTTGAGATTTGGCATATGAATTCTTCTATAGAAATGAGTGTTAGCGTATTTGGCAATTTTTCCAAAATTTGACTAAAAGGGACGAAAAAGGGCACATATAAAAAGGGATGATTTTTAAGTGCCTCCTAAAAAGTTTAAAACTGGTTTTATCGAAATTTCAAAAAAATGATTTCTTCAGAAAGAGTCAAATTATACTATTTCGTTTTCAAAAGATATCATTAATTAGAGGGTAGGGGGTGAGGGGCACTTTTCCAACGTGTATGTGTGTGTATCCGTCCCCTCTTTGTAACTTTTGATTCGCTTGATGCACAGATCCTAAAATTTCAGAAACTATTGAATATTTTAAGCATACAAAATTTGTATACTCAGAATTTTGAATTTTTTTTTCAGTCAGGGGTTATCAACCTTTGAATTTTATTTAATTTTTCCATATATCTCGAAAACCATAAAATCTAGAACCCTAAAATTGTGTATGTATATAGAAAAATACAATATCTAAAATATAATTTAATGAAAAAGTTCCAGGATTTCTCAAACTTTTTTTATAAAGAAAAATATTTTTTTTATGACAAATTTACGAGTTTCAGTGCCTATATTTCAGAATTTTATAAAAATATCGAAAAACGCCGAAACGCTACAACTAGATAATTTATTTTTCTATAAAAAATACATACATCATAGCAGTACATCTCAAACTTTTCTTAACAATTTTTGTAAAAATTTAATTTATTGACGACATCGTTTCATACAATAAACATACATACACCGCGAGGTGGTCCGGTGCAGCGTGTATGAATAATAATATATACGTAGGTAGGTATACCCAACCCAACCTACTTTCTCCAATACACGTGACGAAACTATTGCGTAATCTATAATAATAATATAGTTTTGAACTAGCCGACCCGTCAAACTTCGTCCCGCCTTGGAATATAAATAATATGTTCGAGATTTTATGCATAACTTTAAGTTGATTTCAGTTTAAAGTTATTTAACACAGGCGACGACGTGGTCCTTATATTATTGAACTTGAATTAGTATAATGATACAATTCATTATTACCTTTTTAACTACTGTAACCGCTGCATCTGTTATAAAACATATCATTTTATTATTTACTATCAGCATTCCGTGAATCGTATCATTCATCAAACAACTGATTCCTGTCAAACGCCTGATTTAATTTCAAAATTAGAAAAAATCTAATAATAATATGGAATTTTATTTTTATTCGTGCAACTTTTTTCTTTCATAAGACCCTTCAGACAAAAGCAAACACGACAAAAAATGGGCGATATAAGTTCAGCTATTCTCATAGGGTAAGAAACACGTAGAATGCCGATTCTGACTAGCGCCAACCGGCGCAAAGAATGTTACTATGCATTTGAATGGGGAAACCCACAGAAAAAGCAGGAACCCGCTTTCCGACATGCCCATTTAAATGCATGGAAACCATAGACAACAATCTTTGAGCTGGTCGGCGCGGATCGTAATCGGCTTTCAACGTGTTCTTACCCATACGATGACCGCGCAAATTAGCGTTCCATTTTTATATATGTAAGAGATCCACGAAATTCACTTTCCGTGAATTCAGACAAACACTTTAGTACCTACTTCAATATATTTTTCGTACCATGCATCCTGTACAGCGATTCTGAATTGTTTTTTTTTACGATCGACATTAAAATCATTATGTAGGTACCTACCTATTTTAGTAATTTATTATCTCTACTAAAATAATTTACGGTAAGTTCACGAAAAGAATCTGGATTGTATTGCAATTCTTTATGTCTTGATCTGTCAAAATATTTGAAGCCATTTCATAAAAACACTAGCAAAAAAAAAAAACTATGTGAGTAATCTTGCTTTGAATTTATTGCGTAAACCATGAATAGCAAGTTGATATAATATTATGTTGAAAAAAGGTAAATAGTATTATGAAGTCAATAGGTAAATTATTTTATATCAAATGTAGTAAAAGTGCAAAATATTAAATTTTAAAATTATCTACAAAATCCTCACATCATTTTAGGATAGATCGTAAATAATTGTTTTGAAAACACTGGAAAGTCAATGACCATATCATTTCGTCACTGTATAGTGCGAAAAAATTAACTGTCCACTGGAACATATAAAAAATAGAGACGAAAGGGATAGCAGTTAGCCGGATATTATGACCTCCTCACACACCATTTCCAGATCCCTCAGCTCTGCTTCGAAGGAGCAGAACACGAGGAAGACCCTCTCGGTATGAGAAGATCTTCTTTGTCTTCGGAACCCTTGCGGGAGGAAGAAAAGCGCTCCCCTTAAAATATCGGTGTTTTTATTTTCAAAAATTTATACAATTCGTAGAATGCTAAAGAAGTCCTTACTAGAGCCCGGCCAGTGCGTAAATTACCATGGGTACAACGCATGAATTACGCTTACGTAGGCGGTATAAACAAATCGGACTGACTCCGTTGCCGGAACGTTATTGTTCCAAAAATCGCGGAAACTATCTGCATCTTCAGCCAGGATGATATATGACGAAACGTCGTTTTATTAAACTTCCCTTACTTACGAAGACCAGCAAAGCTGCTGTTTTCCTCTATATAGTCTAATAGTCTATATAACGAAATATTATATAGAATTACTCTCCATAATTTACCTTATGCTTGATAATCAATTTTCTAAGTTGTAGAATTTATTTTGTGATTATAAGGTGTATTTCTTAAGTGATACTTTAATAAACAAATCAATGAGTTATCCAAACATGTCTCTTTTTACTATTCGGTATCCGGATATTATTTACGCCGCCGGATAGACCGGATATCGGATAGTTGCCGATATCCGTTTCATTTAATAAAAAATATAAACAGTGGACAGTTAATTTTCTTCCTACTCTACATTGTCGAAAATTCGTTTAAAGTCGAACGCCAATTACTTATACCATTAGAATACTGAGGTTGACCACCTCACTTCCTTTAAACTCAACCGGTTAGAAAAGGCACAATGAGCCTCGGACGACTTCGAGCGCAATGGAGAGTTCTTTATGCCTAACCTATTCTCCTGAGTGGGTCCAAGGCCTCTCGTATTATGGGGTGGTTTGGGGGGAACCGCCACGGGCTTGATTTGTGTGCGGCTGGCTTTTTGGCAATCGGGCTAGGGTTTGGCTTTGTGCGGATCGGGTTTGCTGCGCTTTAGTTTCCTCCGGGCTGGCTTGCGGTGAGCGGGGGGGCTTAAAAGGGAGAATATTACGTTATTATAAAAATGGAGACCTACTTTACGTGGTCATCGCATCACGCCTGGAGGCCAAGTCGAAATCTTAACGACAGCTCCAACGTTAACAATTTGTTGTTATTTCCATAGAGATAACGTAAAAACTGTTGTTCAACGTGCGTTAAACAATGCTGTTCCAAATTCCGAGTCAAAAAAATAATTCTGTCAGTTATTCAAAATTAACGTTAAACGTTACCTCAAAAATTTTGGAAGTATTATGACGCTGCTATTATATTGAAGACGAAACGCATTTTTTTTTGTTTGGAAACCATTTTCAATTTGGTAAACGTTAACGTTCGGAACGTTAACAGTTTTCACGTTTAACGTTATTTATTTCGACCTGAACGGCTGGACCGATATCGTTTATTCTTTTTATGTCGTGTTTGCTCAGGATAAGATATTTATGAACTAAATTTCGAACCTACGACCAGACAAACAACAACTAATCAAAGATATAAATTGATATGTTAAAAAAAACGTCTGTAGCTTGAAAAATGCCCAAAGCAGATAGAAATAAGTGTTTTAAAGATCACTAATTTCATTGCTTTTCGAGACCTGAATATTTTTTTATTCATATCCAGCAATATAAAAATTGATTTCAAATAACGTCATTTGATGGCATAAAAGTTATTCGAGTTATTTTTTGGGATTCTCATAGAACAATGTCAGTCAAGTTAGCGAAATTTTTAAGTTCGCGGGCTGATTCTATTTGTATAAGAAGCACATATTTTTTAAATACAGATTAATAACGACAAATATAAATAAAAATATAGTAATTTAATGGAAATTTTAGAATATATATATAAAAAAAAATTTTGAGGATGTTTCTTATTATTATTAATTTTGATGCGAATATAATTAATTCTGCATTGTTTAGGAAGAGAAAGCAAATAAATACAGTAACACGTGAGCGAAGCCACGGGTAACTAGCTAGTTCTTTATAAATTTCAAATATTGCTATGCATACCTACCCCTATACTAAAGTAGTATTTTTTTACTGGGACAGTTCCAATAATAAAACAATTCTAACTCCCTATCTCTTTCGCACCTATTATGCTTATGGCAGGTAAAAAGAGGTAGTGATGTTTACCAATAGATGACTGCATCGAGCGCATCGATGCATCGAGTCATTTGTATGAAAGAATCGAGGTGAAAGTATAAAACAAAAGTTTAGATAGCATTATTTTTGTAATTTTTCTGAGATAAAAGTCAGGAGCTATTGTTTAAATAATTATAAAGCCCATCTTATGACAAATCATATGAAATCTATGAAAAAAATAAAAGGTACAATACCGAACATTTTCTTAGAAAAAAGCATTAGTAGGTATTTTTAAATGATAAAAATAGGTTTATTCACTGTAAAAAATATTATTATAAGTTAAAGAATTAAGAAAAATGATTTGATAAAAAAACATATTAAAAATATCGATGTTTTAGAATTTGAACATTTACCTAACCTATGCCAGGTAGAATGATTTATTGCTCGGACTGCCTCGCAAAATAAATACTACTATAACAGGTATGCGTCTATATATAATTTGGTTTCTGTTGATCGTGCGCTTAAGCACGTAGGCCACAGGTGCTGTTGCCAAATGTTAATATTATTGCACTAGTGCAAGTGGGATGGATGCCTATGCATTTCACTCACTCACTTTCTCTACACCCCGTTCTAATTATTTAAGACGTAGATTATATTCCCAGGTTGTCAGACTTTGGCTAAAGAGTATGGTGAATGTGAGAGGCAGATATCTTCCATCTCTCTCACCCATGGTCACATGATTCAGGACCTGTTGACTCATGTAGAAACGACCGTTAAGCTTTTTTTTCCTTTGTTTCAAATTGCATTCTATAAACTCCCTTGGTGGGAATCAGACGTATAAATTTTGGAGTACTCCCTGATAGTTGGAGAAACTCAAACTTTTACCGCGATTTTCTTAGAATCCAACCAATTATATTCATAGATACGAAAAGTGATTATTATTGTTGTTTTAAAAAGATTAAACAAACTTTCCATAATTGATTGTAAACTGGATACAATTACTGTTGTGAATTACGTGATAAATTTGAACTTTTGTATATTTTCCAATTTCCTGTTAAACGCAATAAACAAGTGTTTCTTAAATTATCAAACAACATCTTTGATTAAAAATCATCATCTCCTCCTGGATCGAACTTCCAAAGACCAGAGAGTTCGGAGTCCGCTCTACCAACACTAGCCGAGGCAAGTATTCATGGTTAAAAGAAGAAGAGAAGCTGAAGCAGATTCCAATCCACTCTGACTAGAAGAGCACGTAACAATTATGGCGCTTTCCAACGTGTGAGCATCAAATCCAGAACGAGCTGATGGCAATGCGAGCAGCGTCAAGATCCGAAGACATCCAGGAACCTTGTCTGCGTCTCCCTTGACTCACATAGATGTCGGACAGGAAATTGGTGAGCGAAACGTAATTAATAATCCAATTCTTTTGAAAAACGTTAAATAATGCAATAACACAGTGTTCTGGTGTTTAGAGTTTTTTTTTTGAAATGATAATGGTGTATTAAGTTGCTTTTTTTTCCTTTTCTTTTCTCTTGAGTATTAGCAAGTTCTATTATCTCAATTTAAATTTCTGCAATTCCTAAAATTTTGTTGTGGGCCAAAAGCCATGAATTCTTGCAATACCTACTGATAAATTCAGCCGACGGCAACTAGAAAAGTTTTTTTTGTGTTTTGTTGCAATTTTTCTTAAAAAATTTTATTTTTGCATTTGGGTACTCTGCTTTGCCACAATAATTCAATAACTTTCCTTGAGAAAGGGTCTTCCTCCCTTGAATGTTGGATAAGTGAGTGAGGTCGAGATAAAACTTCGATAATTTTAATTTTTTTTTTTGACTTTCTTGTGATCGAATACTCCCGACGGTAGTCAAAGTTTGAGATAGTCACACTCCGGTAGTTTTATTTGTTAATAATGTCATCCCTGGTCGATCGAGTTATTCCGCGTGTGGAGAGGGCGACCTGCAAGACTCTCTCTAAAGCACTGTTGAATAGAGGTATCCAGCCTGATGTAGGTATTGAATCTCTGCGAAGGCAATGCAGACTTTTCAATTCTAACTTATTGTCTGATGTGGGTCAGCGTGACAATCACCCTTCGGAATTGTTAGGTATCCAACGCCCTGATAGCCTCTCGGAAATTAATCCACCTCGTGATAGTTTTGTACCTTCTTCTCCGCCCACTCAGGCTGTGACAATGATAAATACTAATGTTTCCAACGATTTAATTATTACACCGGTTCGTAGAAATTTAGATAGACCCAATCCTACAGTTAGCCAATCACACATCATACATTCAGTAAATTTTAGTTCATGGCCAGTTCAACATTATTCCGGTGTCGAGGATGTTAGGGATTTTTTTTTGAGATTGGAGGAAATTTCCAGAGCTCGAAATTTTCCAGCGGAAAACCTAGGCCCCGCCTTGCCTGAATTTTTGGAGGGAAAAGCACTCACCTTCTACCGGACATTTTATAACAGTGTTAAAACTTGGACACAGCTTAAACAATCGTTTATCAAGCGCTTCGATTTGCCTGATGCTGAAGGCAACAGACGATTGGAAATCTTAACTGCATCACAGCAACCTTTGGAGAGTGCTAGTGATTACATTTCACGTATAACCCTTTTGAATCAGTCCTTACAGTCTCCATTGCGTATGTCAGATATCCTAAAGGCCATCAGAAAGGGATTAGATAGCAGATATGCCAGTGTATTAGTGTCCAGGCGACCGAACTCAATTGCTGAGTTGGATGAAGTTTGCACGGAGTTGGAGTGTGTTTCGGTTGCAGTTCCAACCCGCTCTCCCTCTAAAGTTAAGATAGTAAGGAAACACCCTGTTCAATCAATTTCTTCTCAACAGCCTTCTGCTCCTATGCTTAAATGTTTTCACTGCGGACGTATAGGTCACATTGCTCGAAACTGCTACTCTAAGCCAGGGCCCAGTGCCAATAATGTTCATTCATTTCAGTTTAGGAAACCCTTCAATCCTGTGCCACGCCAACGCTTACCTGACGTGAGTAAACCGCCTCCCCCACTTAGAAATTCAAAAAAACGAATAATGAATCCTGCAATTTTCCCGAGCCCAGAGACCTCAGCTCGCGAGAGATTGTCGTGGATTCAGAGTGTTAAATTGTTCTTTTCAACATTGCAGGTCAATAAAGTTTCAGTAATAAACGAGAGAGATCGACGCCCTTATTTGCTATTTTCTATCTCTCAAATACAACTCCGAGCCTTGCTTGACACCGGATCAGCTTGTAATGTTCTGGGGGGTCAGTTATATCGGTCTTTTGTCGAAATAGGGTTCCGTCCTGAATATTGTCAGCAAAATATTCGTGGGGTTGACAATAATTCCATAAGATCTATAGGTACCATAGTTTTGCCATTATGTTACAACAATAAAATTCAGCATGTTAAATTTGTTATTGTTCCTTCCATTCCTGACCAATTCATTTTGGGGTCACCCTTTTTGGAAAAGTCAGGAATAATTCCTCGTTTGTTCCCCACTAAAACCCATGTTACTGTGGCATCCATGTCTGATCAACAGTCGTCTAATGTAGAATCAGCTCCAAAATGTCTTAACTCCGTAAACGATTTGACAGTGTCGCAGAGGAAAATTTTGGATGACCTTAAGAATGAATTCGAGAATATTTCTTTTGAGAAGATGGGTTTGGGTAGGACGAATGTAGTTTCTCATGTCATTGATACAGGTGATAGTTTGCCCGTTAAACAGAGATTATATCCAGCGTCCCATGTACGACGAGTTCAGATGTGTCAAGAGGTAGATAAAATGTTAGCTTTAAAAATAATAGAACCTTCACGTTCCCCTTGGTTAAATTCCTGCTTCTGTGTACCAAAATCTGATGGCACAGCTAGATTCGTTCTCGATCCTAGAAGATTGAATGAGGTCACAGTCTCAGACTCTTATAGACTCCCAAATATCAACCATATGTTGGATAATCTGAGAGACACCAAGTTCTTAACCACCTTAGACTTGAGCTACGGCTTCTGGCAAATTCCTTTGAGTCCAGAAAGCAGACCTAAAACAGCCTTCTATGTAGAATCCAAAGGGATGTACCAGTTTGTTACCTGCCCGTTCGGCCTTAAAAACGTGCCCGCCGAAATGCAGAGAATTATGGATAAGCTTTTCTCCGATTTGGGACAACGAGTATTTAGTTTCCTGGATGATGTTTTGATTTGTAGTTCAGATTTTGATTCCCATATTTCCACCTTACGAATTGTTCTCCAGCGCTTGAAAGAAGCCAACTTGACAATTAGGCTCAGTAAATCCGTGTTTTGTAAATCATCGCTTAAGTACCTCGGTCATATTATTGACAGGGAGGGAATTCATACGGACCCAGATAAGATTAGTGCTATGAAGAATTACCCAAGACCATCCACCAGTAAAGAAATCCGCTCATTCCTGGGATTAATGTCTTATTACAGGCGTTTCATTAAGGACTTTTCCAAGATTGCTTCTCCCTTAACTCGCCTCACGAGTAATAAATTTAACGGTAAAAAATTCGAATGGTCAAATGAAGCTGAACTTGCCTTACAAGCCTTGAAACAAGCAATGATTTCCGCTCCAATCCTTAAACCACCAGACTATTCCCTTCCGTATACATTGACGTGTGATGCAAGTGGAGTTTCCTTGGGCAGCTTCTTGTCCCAGAAAGACTCAAATGGAGTAGAATATATAATTGCTTATCATTCACGTAAATTGTCCGGTCCAGAACGAAATTATAGTACCACGGAGAGAGAACTTCTCGCCATAGTAGATTCTATACAACACTTTAAAAGCTATTTAGACGGAGTACACTTTACAGTAGTCAGTGATCACGGATGTTTAAAATACCTAAACTCAATTTCTTCACCTTCTGGTAGGTTAACCAGATGGGCTTGCCGACTTTCACAGTTTGATTTCACTTTTGTATTTAAGCGTGGCTGCGAAAATAACCTTGCCGACGGATTGAGCCGTATTCCTGTCTCTAGTCTATCTGTTCCAGAACCGTTTGAAAATATTATAGACCCCTGGTATAAAAAAGTGTACAATTCTTGTCTTCAAAAACCCCAATCGTTCACTAATTTTATGATAAATGATGGACACTTGTATCGTTATTCTAGGTATAAAAAAGATTCCTTGTCTAACTCTCCCACTCACCTTTGGAAATTGGTTGTCCCTGCGTGTAAGATAGAAAGTCTCATATTGGACTACCATAAGGGAAACTGTCATTCTGGAATGGAAAAAACCTACGAATTTATTTCCCGTACATACTTCTGTAAACGACTATTACCTCTTGTTAGACAGGTTGTGAATGAGTGTGAAATATGCAAGGCCTACAAGTATAATAACCAAATGCCCCATGGTCTTATGAAATACCCTAAAAAAATCGAACGTCCCATGGAAAGTATATCTATGGATTTCATAGGTCCATTACCGCTGAGTCATAAGCGTAACCGTTACATTTTCACTGTAGTTTGCAATTTTAGTAAAATAACTTGGGCATTTCCTCTCCGAGCCGCAAATACCAGTAGTATAATTCAAATCTTAGAAGAAAGAATCTTTAAAGTCTTTGGAATCCCTCGACAGATTGTTTTAGACAACGGGAAACAGTTTGTTTCTCGACAGTTTAAAGAATTCTTACACTCCCACGGAATAAATGATCTTAGATATAACGCATATTTTCATCCCCAGCATAATGTCTCCGAAAGATATAATCAGTCTCTAGTAACCTTGTTGGCAATATTAGTAGAGGAGGACCAACGTAATTGGTGTAAACATCTTCCAAAAATCTGTTCTTGTTTAAATTCTATGACTAACATTGCTACCGGATATTCTCCATATTTTTTGATGTTCGGTAGAGAGTACATTCCCCACGCCTCTTTTTATAAGCCACTACAGATAAATCATGATTCCCCGTCTGAAACATTTGATCCCTTAAAACAAAGATTGAATGACATTTCCACCTTAGAAAATCTATATAATAAAGTCTCACAAACGTTAGTACAAGCTTTTAATAAAAATAAGGACCGTTATAATTTGCGTCGTAAAGACATATCCTTGTCAATTGGTCAGCTGGTATGGAGAAGATCCCATTATCTCTCAAATGCTTCCCAATATTTTTCAAAAAAATTAGCTCCTCGCTTCATTAAGTCTCAGGTAGTACGTAAAATATCAAGAACAATTTTTGAACTAAAGGATTGTGATGGTGGATCCATCGGTAGGTTCCATACGAAGGATATAATAAAGTTGTAGTTTAAGTTCTATCATATCTTGATTTATGGTTAAAGGGCTCCTGAGGACCCGTTCCCATACGTTTATTATCTTTTAACACCCTGACTAGTCTCGTACAGTCAGAATCATAAGTCAAATTGGGCTCACCCCCAATACATGTGAATTTTTGTTTAACAAAGAAATTCTAATCGAAGTATATTCAGAAATCCTAAGTGTGCCTCCTGGAACCCAACCTTCTGTTGGCTATTCATTTGGGAGGAGCAGGGCGAGAATTCCAAGTATACGATGCTACTTGGCATCTCTCTTCCTTGTGGTCCAGTATAATAGCTTACTTCTTGCTTCAGGCTATCATATTGGGACAACCCACGTTTAAATACTGTTTTACCCGGTAAGAAGCATGATCTCCACCTTTCTTATTAATTTTTTTTGTTGCACTAAGTGTAACTTCATGTTTTTATTAATTAATTTTTTTTTCGTCTAACGACTTGAACTCGGTACGCCTTCTCATTAGATTACCGTGTTCCATGTCCGAGGATGTAGGCTAAGCCATTAAAGACTTCTTTTAATTATGAGAATTCCAATAACGTGTCTTCTATACCACCCACATCCCTGTAGGTTGTCGATTGATTTTTATAATTAAAATTATCTCAAATAATTTGTAGAAGAATTACGTCCTAAGTTCCTTTTTGTGACTGTAGTAAATGAAATGCTTCCCAGAATATCTTAATAAATGAATCTTGCGACAGTGCGTTACGCCGCTCCGATTTTCATATTGTAACTTCACATCACTAACAAAAATGTGTGCTCCCCCCTTCATTAATTTATTGGTTTTTCACTCACTAATCGTGTTGCGCTCTCGACACACAGCCCCCACAGGCCATCGAGTGAGCGAGATGTCATGTTTTGGACCTGTGAGAGAGTGGTTCAGACATATCACTCACTACGTAAAAATTCCACAGCTGTTTACCAATCGCACCGCCCGCCTCGTCTAAACCACCTTAGCCCGCTGCTAGACCCAGCTCCCAGCCGACAAAAAATTGCATTCCCGCCGCACCACGGCTAACCAGTGTCCTTGAAGCGCGTCAGAATATCGACTCTTTTCATAAATCTACCACAGAAGTACGACCGCCCCGTTAGCTTCCCCACTAATATTTTTTTTGTCGTATACGTTTTGTTTACTAGGTCAGTGTATTTCTGGGTGTCCTATATAATTTCTGGTTTGGTATTGAGCACGGATACTATTCTGTGTTGTTGTCTTTCGCTTCTGCGATAGTTAATTTTTTTGGACGTTAATTGTAGTCACGATTTATCCACGTGGAACTATTCCTTCTTCATGATATTACCATAATCATAGTATTACCTTCTATATTGTTTTGTTACATACAGGGTCAATATTAATTATTCTCTTCTTTTTTTTTTTTGCTCTATTCAGTTCTCCTTGATCTAATCGCACCCGTTAAGAAAATTTGTGCGAATGATAAACTGTGGTACACTCTCAACCTTCCTAATTTTTTTTTGAGAGCTGTAAATGAGCGAAGCACACTTATGAGAATGTGTGTTGAAAGAATTTTTTTTTGTACATTTCTGGTTATGCCAGGCTTGTAAATCTGTGCTATGATAAGCGCAATAATAAACTTTGGTACACTCTCAACCTTCCTAATTTTTTTTTTTTGAGAGCTGTAAATGAGCAATGCACCCTTATG
The DNA here is from genome assembly GCA_963576905.1 of Mystacides longicornis. NCBI lineage: Eukaryota > Metazoa > Arthropoda > Insecta > Trichoptera > Leptoceridae > Mystacides > Mystacides longicornis. The sequence goes on along the minus strand of OY756422.1, from coordinate 30,278,978 downwards.
ATAATGTGTGTTGAATGAAATTTTTTGGTACATTTCTGGTTATGCCAGGCTTGTAAATCTGTGCAATGATAAGCGCGCTATCTGATGTTTAAATGACATCTTTCGTCACAGCATTGTTGGCTTAGAGCAAACATCAATTTCAATGAATCTTTTTTGTGTTCCTAATTAAGGCCACAAATCTTCTTAATTATTAGTTAATATTTTAGTCGACTCATAACGTTAGTCTACTGATAATTTGTAGTTACTACTTCTCTAATAATCTTAGACAATTTTTTTTGAGTTGCAACTCGTTTTTTTTATTGAAGTATATTCTTAACTTTTCTATTCGATTGAAATGAGGACGCTCGGATCAGTCTTATACAACTTTGGCATACTCAAATCTTTCTCTCTTGTCAAGAGGTAAGAATATTTTTTTTTGTTGTTTTGTTTATTATTGGAATTTTCCTAGTTTATTCCACGTATTTTCCCAAACTAGGTGGCGCTCCAAAACTTAGTATTGTGTCCTAATTACCAGAACAATAGCTAGCATGAAGTTTAACATCTCTTCTTACTCGTCGATCCGTAATCCTTGGGCAACGGATACCTTTTTTTTATATATATATATATATATTTTTTTTTTTTGAAAGTGGAATTTCTTTCTTTGCAGGATACTCTTATGCAATTGTAAATAATATAATAATTTTTTTTATGTAAAAACACCAGAACATTTAAATTAGTTCTCTCCAAATCCTTGAGCTACAAGCTAACCTTAGGAGTGCTCTTAAACTAATCAGTGAACAGTGAACCTAAATCAGTGAACATTTCTCACTTTGAGAAATGTTATGGGCATTTTAAAATCAAAATTAATAATAATCTAAGTGAGCACTATCAGGTATTGTTAAGAGATGTCCTTGATGAAGGAAAAATATTGTACGATATATTTTTTTTATTTTTATGTTTATGTTTACTATTCTGTCACCTTCTACTTCTTGACAGTTGGATTGTTAATTGTATTAATTAATTTTCTTAATTTGTTTTTTTTTTTTTTTTTTTTATTGTGGAATTATTGGATTGCAGTCTCTGCTTTGAACCACTATTTAATAAAAAATTTTTTTGTGTTGTTTGTCTAACCGTGTGATAGTAATTATTGATGAATAAATCTAGGAGTGAGAGGTTATGAATGAAGGCCGTTAGGGATGGATGAATAGGTAAGAAAGGGTGACAAACAATTTACCAATCTAGGTTCTACTCTTCAGGAGGGTTGTCCCATACTTCCACAATCAAATTTTCTTCTCATGACATGTTTAACTCCTTATCTATATGTATGAGAATATAATACTTTTTTTTGTTTTATACCTAATTACTAAACTAGGGTATCTTACAACTTTGGAACTCTTGAAGTTAAATGTTCAAGAGATATTCTAAATTCCTTGATCCTACCTTATTGGATCAGTTACTCCTTAAGAGATTTTTATGTACTCAAAATCTTCTTTTTTTTTCTTTTTTTTTCTTTTTAATAACTAAAAATCGATTTGTAGCATGTATTTTTGTTATGAAGCTTCACCCGTCTCATAGTACGGAATATTCTTTATAAATTTCAAATATTGCTATGCATACCTACCCCTATACTAACAGGTATGCGTCTATATATAATTTGGTTTCTGTTGATCGTGCGCTTAAGCACGTAGGCCACAGGTGCTGTTGCCAAATGTTAATATTATTGCACTAGTGCAAGTGGGATGGATGCCTATGCATTTCACTCACTCACTTTCTCTCCACCCCGTTCTAATTATTTAAGACGTAGATTATATTCCCAGGTTGTCAGACTTTGGCTAAAGAGTATGGTGAATGTGAGAGGCAGATATCTTCCATCTCTCTCACCCATGGTCACATGATTCAGGACCTGTTGACTCATGTAGAAACGACCGTTAAGCTTTTTTTTCCTTTGTTTCAAATTGCATTCTATAAACTCCCTTGGTGGGAATCAGACGTATAAATTTTGGAGTACTCCCTGATAGTTGGAGAAACTCAAACTTTTACCGCGATTTTCTTAGAATCCAACCAATTATATTCATAGATACGAAAAGTGATTATTATTGTTGTTTTAAAAAGATTAAACAAACTTTCCATAATTGATTGTAAACTGGATACAATTACTGTTGTGAATTACGTGATAAATTTGAACTTTTGTATATTTTCCAATTTCCTGTTAAACGCAATAAACAAGTGTTTCTTAAATTATCAAACAACATCTTTGATTAAAAATCATCATCTCCTCCTGGATCGAACTTCCAAAGACCAGAGAGTTCGGAGTCCGCTCTACCAACACTAGCCGAGGCAAGTATTCATGGTTAAAAGAAGAAGAGAAGCTGAAGCAGATTCCAATCCACTCTGACTAGAAGAGCACGTAACACAGTATCAAATACAGTAGTGTTTGTAATGTTTTTATTGATTTAATGTATTTTTAGCATTATTTTTAAAAAATATTAGCATTCCCCACTCCTTCTTTATATAAACTATGAGTGTGCGATATTTCATACTTCTCCGTCCGCGCAATTTTCGTAAAAATAGTCACAAATTTTTCCATCACGTATTAATATATAGATTATCTCCCAACATGCAAAGTAGTGACTTTTCGAAAAGTTTCTGCTGCGTTTCTCTTGCACGGAACTCGAATACGAAATGAGATCAACTTTTTGGTTCAAAAATCTTCAATTTAAAAGAAGATCATGTTAAAAAATTGAGAGTGGACAAAATCAAATTTCTACTTTTTTTATATTAAGAACATTGTAGTTTTGCGTTTAACAAAAAATCTATTTGAAACATAGAAATTAAGCTTGATTCAAATTAGGCCATAGATTTAAACGGCTATTTCATATTTAAACGCTATTATAGTAAAGCACCTTCCATCCACAGGTCGTGATTTCAAGTGAACTACCACAAGAAAAATTCTGAACGGACTGAAAGTCAAACTCGAGACCTCTTGTTCAAAAATTTGCGCCTAAATACCTAGGCTCATGTTTGGCACAGCGCATTCTTTTATACTCAGGTCAATATTGTGTATAGGTTTCATATAAATATAAAAAGTAATATAAAAAAAAATATTTAACAAAAATAAAAAAACACCTATATGAAAATAAATTAATTTATTGGAATATTATATTTATAAGTAATCTTTGATCGAATGAAGTCAGCTTAAATATACAGTACATATCTATATTATGTTATTACATTATAATATATCTATTTAAGCTGTAAAATTATAATTATATCATACAATAATGGCAAAATAACAATATGTCAAAAAATAATGATTTTTTTTTTACTTTCTTTTCTTTATTTATGTTACATTTTTTATATTTTTAAATATTTACCTATTTGATTAATTTAAAATTTCCAAACTCATCAAATAAAACCTTTTTAGCACAGCTTGACTACTACCACTTGGTTCTAAAGGTTTTGCAAGGATGTGACATATTGTATTTTGCCGAAACACTCCTCTCTATGTTCCACCATTGGGAAATTACCTTAATAAATGCAAAAAAACAGATGGAAAAGCAAACTTGAGCTATTCTAATCAACGCAACGGTTCAATAATAATAATATTATGTAGGTACCTACGGTGGGTAAATGTTAATTGGAAAGAGATCAAAATTTAATCTATGTAAAATATTTTACATGAGAGCACCTTAAATGTTTTTTCAAAGCATGTGTTAAAAACAATATTTTTTTATCTACGGCGTTTCATTTTTCTTTTAGGCACTTTCAATTTTTGCTTGCAACCTTAGGAAATAAACTGGTCAATGCACAAATGGATTGAGTCAATATTTCGTTGAACAAGTTGGTTGAGTATTAGTGGAAAATATCTGATCAATTTTTTTACGTATGAACTATTTAATTCAATTTAAGTATAAAACAACCTTAACTTAATTGTAAAAAAAATATATCATTGACTGGTATTCTCAAATTATTCACGTTCCAACTCAAAGCAAGAAGCTCTTGCTTAGAACTTAATCGGTTGCCAGTAGTTACGCAACTAATGTATTGGATAAAACATTTTCAGAATACAGAAATGTCAAAAGTCTCAATAAAAATTGGATACGACGTAACTCAATCGTTTGTTTTTCATTTCAGAATAGCCGTCATTATAGTTATTGCTGATTGCCTAAAAAGACACCGGGACAAGCAGTGGTGTCCAAATATTGCTACCTTGTACAATATAAAAAAATGACAATTTATAATTTATAAAAATGACTTGCATTTTTGCTGGAATTACCTATTTCAAATTAAAAAAAAAAAGTGTTTTATTTATTGTAAATTTTATACATCATCTTTGACCGACTTTCTTATTAAACTATCGCACAGTTATTATTTATTTTATTAATTTTATAAAGTTATATAGTTGTCAAAGACAAAATGTATCAGTAATTTTCTAAGCAAACTTTGTGATTTACTTAAGCAAGTATATAAAAAGTAATCAGTGAATGTACATAACAAGAAAGTTAAAAATAATATGTTAAAAGAAGAGTACACGAAGTTTCTTCCAAAATATTATAAAATATATTTTTTTTATTAATACTTCGAAAAAAGATAAATAAATAATTTATAGTCACCGTATGTAAAATGTGCTTTGAGGTAGCATTAGCCAATCAACGGCCGCTTACTTACCAACACATTTATACACTCAACAATTACGGGCCGTTCCCACTTTGCAAAGAAGCAAGTGCAAGTGTTATTGCAGGTCTCAATTGCGGGCGTAAAGTGAGTGTCCACTTCTGTTTAGTGTGAGTCAAAAATTTGCTCTGTCCTGTTTAAGAGGTTCGCGTACCTTCATTTGGGCGCTGCTCGCACAACATAGAATCACTTTTAAAAATAACACCTGCACTTCTCTTGCAACCGCAGTTGCTATCTTCGCGTGTTTACTACGTGCTACTTCACTCCTACACTTTTTTTTAAATTAAAGTGAATCTGACCTCAATCAAAGTGAACACTTTCAACATCTTTCACACTAAGTAAAGGCTTGTGTTGCGAAAGTGCGTTCACTACGCTGTCAAAAACCGCCTACTGAACCGGTGGGCTACTAACTTGCTACTTCGCAAAATGGAAACGGTTATTACTTATTACCCAACGTATGGTATTGTTATTTATGGAATAATAATGGCATTTCAAAAAGATTCACGGTTAAAAATCGAACAATAATAATTAAGTATTATAAAATACTACTTATTTTATTTGGTAACAAGTTATTTATTGACTGAGTAAGACCAGGCTGTTTTATGGAAAGAGCCTTTGACTAGAGTGCTCTTTGCAATTCACAAAAAAACTTCACTCGTGGAATGTCTCTAAACAGTTGCACTTATATAGATATGGTCCACAAGGCGTTCTAGGTATGTCACCAATAAAGTTTTATCACTTGCTTCTATAATACTCGGCACGTCCTCTTCTTCACTGGCCCCTTCTTCACCGCAGCTCTCACCGCCTCTTCGAATATTAATTCTAAGTTTTCTTGCAACATGGCGGAACATTCTACAAACGAAGCAGTTCTAAAAACCAAACAATAATTCATCAATAATTTTGTATTAATATTATTATTATTTCGTATGGCTTCTGCCACCAGCGGGCGGCAACGTCAGAAGATGGAGAAGTATGCTATCTGCTACATACAGGAGACACGCACCCTACAGAGCAACATCCAGGCTTTCAAGCCATTCAAGAGCATCGGGGGTGGCATTGTGGCTATCTGCGTATGGTGCAATCCATTAAGCACATTGTCGAGGACTGTCCTCTGAGAGCATTCCCTGGACCATACGCAAATAATTTTGTAACATTTGATTTAAAAAAAAATGTTAAAAATAAAGAGATGGCAGTATAAGCCGGGTTACTTAACGCCTAGGGCAATTGCGAAATCTGACATTGAAGCCTAGTTCATAAGTCGCCGAGAAGCGAGTAATTTATTAGCTTTATAAATTACATTGTAGGATTTGTGTAGTGAATGTTAATTGTAATGATTTTAAAGAAACACCGCTGAACTTTCACAAAAAAAATTAAAGCTTAATTACTAGCTAGGTACTGACCAAAAAACGCCATATTTAAGTACAATATGCACCAGTGAGAAGGGTTTTTAAAACAGATTAAAACAAAACTCGCCTAAAACAAACTATAGGTTCACACACATTTAGCAAGTGAACCAGTAGGCATTAGTGACGCGTGCTGCAGGGTGCTAAGTGCCTTAAAAAAACAGAACAAATTGGATTGATTCGACTAAGCTGCCGTATAATACCTATAATCGACAAAATTATGGATGTTCAACATGCTTAGTTATTAAATTACTCGCTCCTCGATTAAAATACTTACGTAGTGTGAGCTAGGCTTAAGTCCGACATCTCTTCTTTAGAATCGTATCGAATTCGCTATGAGAATTGATTTTAATCTGTCATTGAATCTATTTATTTGTATGTAAGTAGGTACTCACTTTAACTTTTTCTTCAATTTTTTCCCTTCAGCCGTCGAGACGAATTTCTCCGAATCGGATGTTCGTAAATCCGTTTTTGTGGCTGAAAAAATAACAAAGATTTTATTTATAAATTGTTTGTGGTTTGCCGAGTCAACAATCATCATAGACAACGATTTGACAGTTGTAGTTACCGACTAATATGATGGGCACAGAGCGGGAGAAGTGTGTGATTTCCGGATACCATTTGCTTTCTACGTTTGAGAAGGAGTCCCTGCTAGCCACTGAGTAACACATTATGAAGCAATTCGTCTGAAAGAGAAGGAACAAACATAAAAATAGCTGATTCGTTAACTTCTTTCATTAGTTAATTAACTTCTGGTCTTTACGAGATAAATTTAATAATGAAAAAACAACAACTAATGACTCTAACAATTCATTGCTAATGTTCGATTTTTAAAATGGAACAAACCACTACGGGCTTACGACCGTCTTCTACTGTTTTTTTTTTTTTTTTTTTAAATCAAATGAATCTGTGCTCACTCGAAGTGAACACAAATACACTTTTGACATCTTTCACAGTAAGCAAATGCTTGTGTCGTGAAAGCGGAAAATGGTCGACACGGCCGGGACTCGAACCCACGACCTCCGCATAGGGATGGGCAAATGAAAAAAATATATCGATATACATCGTTTCGATAGTTTTAAAAAGTATCGATGTATGAAGAGGACAAAATATCGATATTTTTTAGCCCAAAGCAAAAAAAGGTCATTTCCAAAATTTGGTATCCGGAAACTGAACTTTTCCTAAAAAAAAAAAAAGTTCGTTTCCAAAATTTGGTATCTGGTAATCTTTTCATAAAAAAAAATGTCATTTCCATTAAAAAATATCGATTCCGATATTCAGAAATAAAAATCGAATATCGATATTTCCAGATTAAAAAAATCGACGAAAAATATCGATTATTTTCTAAAAAAAATATCGATATTTTTATATATCGATATTTTTTGCCCATCCCTACCTCCGCACGAAACAGTGCGAAAGCAGGCGTCGTAACCGCTGGTCTATCAACCACCTCAAATTTATTATCCATGTTATTTCGAAGGCTGGCTTAGTGTGATCACTTTACGTTAATAACGTTCGCCATTAGGTGGTAATGTTTGTCTCCGAAACTCCTAATCATGAGAATTCTCAACATGTTCAACATGTCGAAAAATCTCATGTATGCAACAAGTAGAAATTTAGTAATAAAATGAAAAATAGAGATAAAAGTTGGAAATTATTGAGAACAAGAGAGCAACCAAATTTAAAGACTGCGACTGCCGTCATGTATTTGGCGCCAGGATATGACTATATCCATTTTTGTGAATGTCTCATATTTATTGCCTATTGGCTTTGTTGGTGCACAACGTTCTAATTATGTCTAGATTCTTGTGACCTTTTCAGGACTAGATCTTAAAGAAAAAATAATACCTAATATCTAGACGTATAGAAAGCTTCTAATTTAAAATTGATCACACTAACAGCCTATTCCCACTTGTCGTGTGTCGGGTCTGATTTTTATCCAGGTACTCTGGTGGCAATACATTTTGTATAGAGCTGTAACATACATTTTGTAAACAATTTTCTGTGGTGAACAATTTGTATGAAGCTGTTCGATGAAAAGTGGGAACACGCTGTAAGCCAGCCTGCGAAATACCATCAGTAGGTACATATGCTCGTAAGCCCGAATCAGTTCGTCTTTCAAACAATTGAAAATCGTGCATTATTTGAATGGAAGGATGAAAATAATATATACCTCAATATTTTTTAATTTTCTACTCCAATTATTCATATTTTTATTAAAGAAGTGAGATATTATAGAGTTCTTGTTCGAAGCAATAAAATCAAGTGAGTTATTATAGAGTTCTTGTTTGAAGCAATAAAAGCAAGTGAGTTATTATAGAGTTGTTGTTCGAAGCAATAAAAGCAAGTGAGTTATTATAGAGTTGTTGTTCGAAGCAATAAAATAAAGTGAGTTATTATAGAGTTCTTGTTCGAAGCAATAAAAGCAAGTGAGTTATTATAGAGTTGTTGTTCGAAGCAATAAAATAAAGTGAGTTATTATAGAGTTCTTGTTCGAAGCAATAAAAGCAAGTGATTTAAATTTAGAAAAAAATAAAAATGATGGTTTAGACCATGGGTCGGCAACCTGCGGCCCGCGGGCCGCCGCGAGACATCTTGGTGCGGCCCGCAAGATTCTCGCCGCAACGCACAAATTTATATTTTTTATCGAATTTAAAGAAAAACCACTATGTTAAATCTGTCAAAAGAGTATTTCCGTAGTAAAGGAATGTAACCTGAAGTGACATGATATTGAGCACAAAACCAAATTAATTAAGTTTTATTTTTAAAACTAAAATATTTGTACATAAAAATATTGTAGGTATACCTACTGCAAGTGCGGCCCGCACTGATCCCCATGAAAAATATTTGGCCCTTTGACAACAAAAGGTTGCCGACCCATGGTTTAGACCGTCAATTTTTCAGCATTGAATCATTTCTACCATTATGAACTGTAGGAGTATTCACGAAAAAGTTTCGTCCAAGTAAAGTGTTGTTTCCTTAAAAAAATCTTTTTAGGTGAATGAAACAAATTCAAATCATTAGGTATCAAGATATATTTTTACATTTTCCTGAACTAAACTAGCTAAACTATTCAAACACAGTTCATTCTACGAAGAAACGTGATTTTTTTTTAATGAATCTGTAAACGCAAATACACTCTCAAAGTGAACACAAATACACTTTTTGGCTCTGTCACAGAAAACTACTTAAAGCTTGTGTCGTGAAAAAAGGAAAATGGTCGGCACATGGAATCGAACCCACGACCTCCGAACGATACGGTACGAATGCTGGCCTAGTAACCGCCAGGCTACCAACCACTTCTTTAAGTTTCCTATGTTCAGAAATCGCGGAACCATTAAGTAAAATCGATTAAGTAATTGTGGCTATTTGGAGAGAATATCTGGCTCAAATATCTGACTAACAAATATCTAACACTTCTAATCTTAAATTTTTTCATGAATACCCATGTAGTATATTGTTAATTGACAGTCGGTCAATGAAATGAAAATTTGACATAATGTACGAGTAGGTGGTAGGCATTGCCGTTAAGTGGGATTAAAAGAAAATATATCGAAAGATTAAAGCAAATATTTTATACAAAATATCCCTTAGGGTGTACCTACATGAGGATAGGACAGGGGGCGTAGTCTCTCGTAGTCCTCTTGCCCCGCTGTGTCCCACAGGGTCATACTGTACTGCACCCCGTCCACCGTTATATTCTCAGCGTAATTGTCAAAACTGCAAACACAGAAACACAAAATAAAGGTGTTTTTTTTTTTTTAATTCCATTACAACAGCGACATAAGTCCCATCTCATGGAAAAACGTTGAATATTTCAAACTGTTAATATGCATATTCAACGTTTTTCGTATACGATTCGTCATAGGTATATCTAGAGCAGGGGTTCCCAAAGTGTGCGCCGCGGCGCCCTGGTGCGCCATAGAATGTGAAGAGGGGCGCCGTGAGTCGATTCCTATCATTATCCGAAACCACCGATCTCTAAACTGAACTAGTAAGAGAATGAGTCACTGGTGCAGTAAACTAGACCTCTAAAGGCCAGACTTTTTAAAAACTGTGCAAAGATAATAATATGGGAGCTGAACACGCGGTCCCTGCTGTATTACTGCAATTCGCGATGGCTTTCACGTGGAAATGCCTTAATTCCTGTGTTCGAATTACCCCGAGAAATTTTCAAATACGAATTTGAATCCTTTATTCAAGGCAACAACACGTACATTCTGAAACTGGAGAGAATTGCAGCGTTTAGGCAGCGGTTAAAATTGCTTCTCATTATTGTATAAATATGCGGTTTCTAATGAATTTGTCGTAGCTCGAAATCGAAGAACCTATCGAAGCTCAGAGAATGGTTTTCAAAGTACTTTACAACTGATGATGTCGAAAAATTTGCGTGGATCCATGATCCTTTCCATGCTTCGCCAGGATTATGTAGTCACTATATACCTATAGTCCAAATAGCTTACTAAAGTAGGGCACCGTGACAAAATACTAAACTTGTAAGTGCGCCGCGGGCAGAAAAAGATCGGGAACCCCTGATCTAGAGTGAAGACTTGTAAGAAAAAGAGGCAAATAAATTCAAATAAATTGTATTGTAACGGATTGTGATATTAATTTAACCTACAACGATTATGATATTAATTTATCCATTGTGACATTTTTAGAGCAATAAGCATAGTTGAGGTAAGTAGAAGTATAAAATATACCTCGGAGATAATTGATTATACGTTACATACAAACTTGTTTTCTCAACAATAATTGATCAAACGAAAATATGTGCGTATAAATGGCAAAAATTAATTGATAAAAATGTGATTTTTATAAGGCTTTGTTTTTGGCACTTTAATTTTTTGAAATTGAATCCATTATTCACACATTTTGTTTTGAAAAGGTTTCGACAAAACAAATTGTATAAACATGCGAAAATGGACTCAAGATGTTGGATACCTAAAAATATTTGCCTATATGAAAACCACACGATTGAAATGAAAACAAGATCCAACAAGGAGTAGGTAACTCATGCCCCCCACCCATGTCTTCCAATGAAATTGTCCCATTCATGGTCACTCAAAATGGATGTCATCCTTAAGTTTCATATATGACACATACCTATATGAAACTTAAGCTTTTTTTCCATCATATGGTATAATGATATCTCACTACGTTAATAGGTACACCTATTTTGATTGCATTAAATTTAAAACAGCAACACGTTACTCCATTTGGACGGATTGACTGATCGTGAATGGGTGGGGTGGCTTTTTGATTCATGCAAAAAACAGTTTTTGGTCATTCTGAATTTTTGTTGGCAGAGTGCTAATATGTGGAGATATCGAAGAGTGAATAATTTCACAGAATGCATTATTTCGAATTTGCAAATGATGATAGTTTTTTTTACCCATCACGCCGTTTCCCGAAGGGGATAGGCAGAGAGTACGGACTTCCATTCTTTCCTATTCAAACAAATCTCTTGAGCTTCTTTCAAACGCATAACATTCCGCATACATGCTCTTCTATTCCTTTTGCTCCTGACATGGTCCTCATCTAAGACGGCACCGATATGGTCGGACCATGCCATTCGAGGTCGGCCTCGTCTGCGTGCACCCATTCTTTCAGATTTATATATCCTTTTAGTCATTCTCTCCTCGTCCATCCTCTCTACATGCCCAAACCACCTTAATTTATTCACTTTCATTATAGTCACTACGCTAACATCCACTCCACATTCCTTTCATACTATCATTCCTTACCTTATCAATCAGTCTCTTTCCGCATATCCTACGCAGTGATCTCATTTCTACAGCATTTATTCCAACTTCCAGATTTTTCGTGCATGTCCATGCTTCACTCCCATACATCATTGATGGTATCAGGATCGCATTGTGCATCAGCTGTTTGGATTTAAGAGATACGTTATTATTTCTCATTAGAGGTCTTAGTGCACCGCCAACCATTCTACCAGCCAGTTTCCTTCTTTCAATCACCTTTTCGCATGATGATAGTTAGATAGATTAACAACGATACTCCACAAAATAGGACGTTGGGGAAAGAAAATAACCATCAGAAAATAGGTAGGTAACGTTATATGGGTATATACTCACACAGTGGGCACATATTCCTTAGGAAAGGTTCTTGTGGTGTATGAGATGAGTAGGCAGGTTTTGCCCACCATACCATCTCCAACTGTGGTGATCTTCAGAGGCCGTAATCTTCCGTTGGATGTCATCTTCTCTTCGTCTTCAACAGCTCTGTTGATAGGTGACAGGTCCACAGGCAATCATGGAAGATGACCGCCCTCCAACATGGGTGCTAGTTATAAAAACGGCTGCTTTTCTCGTCAACGATGGGTTAGTAATATTTTATCTGAAAGAAAGAAAGTTATGTTAATTGAGACAAAATACTACCAGTCATCGTGCCACAACGAAAATTCTTCTTCTCCTATGTTATCAGGCTTTCACCCCTAAAAGAGCAATTTTCACACGCACAATAAAAAACCTAACAAATCATATGTCTATCTGTGTATATTTAACATCAGGGTAACATTGGCCTTGATGGATATTAGGGTGGTGCGAAAAAAGTCAAGTTGAAATTGACAACAGTGGTGCATCATTCATTCACCAGATTATATAAAAGTACATACTTCATTATTATCATTGTTTATTTTACTGCTTTGATAGTCTGATTTTGAGTCAAATTAAAAAAAAATATGCATTTTATGACATCCGAACCTTTCCTTAAGAACTACGTCAGCAAATTCTCGGTAGATATATCATGATAGATAAATTAAATTTATGTTATTTCCTGAAACACGTATTTCCCGTCCTATAGTCTCGGATTCTAGGTTCATCACTTTTCGTCCTTCAACATTCGTCACAATTTATTTCATTCTAATCAAATATACCTACTTATCATTGACGATGACAAGTTTGATGCGTGCGTGTTACCCATTCTCCTGTATGGGTGTGAGCCCAGACACTAAAAGTAACAAAGTGCGTCAGGAGAGTCTTGGGTATAATAGGCACCACCGCATCACGAACGACGCTATACGCTGGCGCAGTCAGAGCAGGCCCATCACTTCCACCATAATGGAGAGGAGATAGACATGGCTGGGACTTTTGTTTACTTTCTTGTGGACCGTAAATGGAACATTTTTAAAATTAAAATCTTAAAAGAAAAAACAATCTTAGTGCTCTCGAAAATCGAAATATTGTTCTAGAATCTAGAGACTGTCTATATAAGCATCTCATGACGACAGTAATCAGCTAAATTACATACCTACTTAAAATAGCGATGGCTAAATAAAAAACTCTTCATGTCATCAAGTCGTTCACTACAACCTAATCAGCTGTGAGGTGACAATCAATTGTCATCTTATCACAAGCGGTATATAAAAGAATTTATAATGTTGAGATAGCCCACGATGAGAGTGAGAGATTAATTTGATAGTAATAATATAGACACTGTGGGAAGATCAAGGCTTAGATGGGAGGATGAGGTTGGCAAAGATGCGGAAGAACTGCTTCACGTTGCCAGCTGGAAGACAAAACATCAGAGGAGAGAATGTGTAGAAGGAAGCCAAGGCCCAATAGCTGTAGCGCTATTGAAGAAGAAGACACTGTGAATGCTTAAAAAAATCCTCAAGTAGACTGCAATTTAAACTCGGGTGGGGTCATAAGAACTGTTGGCTCAGAATCAATGCAGATTGTACAGAATAAGGGGACCTGTCAAAGAAAATTCTGATGAAAAATCTACATCCAATACGTCTATGTGCTAAGTGATGGTTATGGTGATAATATAGTTCCTATATACCGTCAATCGGTGCAATATTTGTCAATAGCATTGGGCTATGTAAAGAGCCAAGAAAAGTCAAGCAGTGTTTCGAAAATGTAAAAAAAAATATGTAGGTATTGGGATTTGATGAGAATAAACAATTTAACGGCATTCCAGAAGATATGTAAAAGTCTATATTTTGTGACTCCTTAATGTGGCTCACGTGTACTTAATATTGTACTTGTACCCACATGTACAATTACAACTCACTTGCTCCTTAATGTACTTTATTGTGGCTCCGGGGCCGGGGGTCCAGGATTTTGAGGAAAGACGGCGGAAGATGAATGTATCAACTAGAATACGTACACAAAAAAGCGCGCGACCAATTCTGGCCTGATTGAGAATTTGTTCACCACCAAATCTATCACCATAAATGATATCTCTAGTTCTAAATTATTAATATAGCTGCGGTGCTAAGTATACTCGTTTGCCTTCTTTCATACCCCATGGTTTCGAAATCATGGAACAGACCTTTTTTCACGATACAAGCTGTATGTAGAAAGTCTATTTTCGTTCACTTTGAATGAGGCCAAAGAAATTTTTGCTTCTTGGCAGGCCAGCCCGTGCTCTCTTAGCATCAACAGGGACCGTTTGTGCCGCGGTTTCAGCTTGGGCCAGCGTAACAGGGTCCAACACGTGTAGGTGAGAGTGTAAAGTTGAAATTCAGTGGCTGAAGAGGCATTGATTGTTCTTGTATTGCGTGTAACATTTTCTTGGACTTGAACATTACCATTATTAATTTCATCACATAAACCGTCTCACGCTTTGAAGATTTGGATCCAAATATGAACTTTGATTTTGTACGTTGACACACCACATGCGGTTTTTATCAAACCATAAAATTCTCTTGTGTTGAATATCTATTTTTGTACTATTTGCTGAACTCTAATCGAAGTGATATAAGTAATCTCGGTTATAAATTACGTCTATCCATGCCATCATGGGTTTTCTACAATGAAAGGTTAACCAACAAACGATAGACATCAGTGCCTTATCAAAATGATATATTAGTAAACAATTTTACATTCATTGTTGAGTCAGACTAATAGAAGGACAAGGACTTGGAGAGCCGACCACATTAAGGCCCCGTTCGCAATGTGAAATTTCACCGCACGGATTTTTTTCCGCAATTCTGTAACACATTGAAGCTTATGGGAGTGTTCGCACTTTCGGTAAAAAAATCGTGCTGAAAAAAAATCTGTGATTTGTTACAAATTGTACGCGATTATTAATTTCGATCACGGAATAAAATTCGTGCGGTGAAAAATCGCATTGCGGACAGGGCCTTAAATGGGACAAAAGCTAGGACGAAGAAGAAGAAGTTGAGTCAGACTATTTTAAAAGTTAGTTACCTATAAAAGCAAGATGAAGGGCAATAATATAGTGTACGAGAAATCATTAAATTTCCCAGGGGAACGCCACGAAAGGCTATCATCCAAACTTTCCTTAACTCCTATTTGAACTAGACAGAAAGGTAGTCAGTACTCCTCCATGAAGTAACTACCTTTAAATTTGACATTACGATTATAAAAATAGTGGTCAAAGTGATTATTGAAAGGTTGATTGATTTAAAATTAATTGCATAGAACTGAGAGAAGGTTGACAAAGAAACAAATAAGTTGCAGAAGTGTAAGAAGAACCCAGATTTTATTTCCAAAAAACGGGCCTAGATGGCTGAAATGGCAGATAGTCCAGCTAAGGTCATGGTTTGGAAAAGATCGGCTGACGCGAATTCCTGTGTTATTCTAATGATTACAATGAACACTGATGTGCGCCTAAAAGTACACCAGGAAAATTTGAAATCAACAAGATTCTCTTCAAATCTCCAGAAACACTTCTAAGATTTTGTCAATACAGCTGTCACTGCTTGGAATCAGTTGCCGGAGTCGGTGGTGCATGCTCCTACCACAAACTCTTTCAAAAATGGACTAGATAGCACCTAATCAAAACACAACGTGGCTTTGACTTGGATCACAACGGCGAAAGATGCCGACCCAACAATATAAAAATAATAATTTGCACTTCAATGAAAGTGAATATTGTGAATAGGCAACAACACACATTCGCATAATAATAATATTATAGATACCAACAAATGCACTCACAAAGTCACAAACAATGACACACGTAATGGCTGACGCAACGGAGTAGCGATCAACTACCATCTTCTTATATTATAAGACAACACACTTCAGTAGGTAAGTAATTTGAATTTTGTTTGGATAATACGATTATCTTCCGGTAAATTCACAAGGATAATAATATTCACCTCAACCATACTGGCCGGAAATCTTTACACTGAACTATAAGGAGTTGTTTAGGCCGTGATCTTCCAGAAAGCATACCTTATAGATGCCAAACACTGAAGCAACTGGCTCTTATCAGCTCCTCACGGGGCGATGTTTGATGATAACTATGTTATGTGATTCCTTATCAGTTCTTTCGAATTGTCACAATCATTACTAGATAATGCACAGCTTCTCAAACCATTAATTTTTTGGTCTTGTATCTTATTTATTTTGTTTGTACGAGAGTTTTGAGTGCCTTTGTCAATCTTGTGCCGACAACAACAACAACAACAAATCTCCCTTTGAACTCCACTTAGGAGCATAGGGAGGCAACAACAGCTCTCCATTGCATTTATTTTATTGCATTTTCCAAGCATATACAGGCTTGGTATACAATATGGTACATATACAGGCGTGGTATACAATATGGTACATATACAGGCGTGGTATACAATATGGTGCATATACAGGCGTGGTATACAAATTACAATATGGTACATATACAGGCGTGGTATACAATATGGTACATATACAGGCGTGGTATACAATATGGTACATATACAGGCGTGGTATACAATATGGTACATACATTAGAAATAACAATCAATGGTCGTTACGACTCGATTGACGATCCGCTTGGAGTGAAGGATGAATGGCTTGACGCGATTCACGGTCATTTTTTAGTGACTTTGCTCTATTTGAACGGATGGACTGATCCTGGATAGGGGTCTTACATTACAATTATTTCATTTTTTTAGCAACATGCTCATCTTTAACAACTACCAGCTGAATTTGGCGGTCATCAGAACTATCTCCATATTTTTCACTGCGCTTTGTGCTCCTTTTGAATTGCAAGTATAAACTTGGGTTGGCTGGAAGAGATCCTGCGGGATAAGTCCGCCCTTTGATTCTCATGAATGAATTGTATCACGGCTGCATTTTTAGTAACAATAAAGCATTATTTATTTATTTATAAACAAATTCTGCATTTTTTGGAGCAACCAGTGACATATATGCACTAAGGTAGGTTTCTTCTTTGATCCCTTCCTCATAACTTAAGGTCGTGATCATGAAAATAGATAATGATTTTTGAACAACTAATGTTTGCGAACCACTTTTTGAGTTGACAAAAAGATGAAATACTTTGAATATTTGACAAGTGGATGCATATCTACAATCTACACACGTTTATCTGTGTACCTTTATAATAATTCTTATACCGTGATAAGGTAGTATGACAGGTACCATCCCGAACCATATACACTTGTTCAATAGATAGCATTCCAAATTACAATTTCAACCGAATGTTTGAAATATGGGGGAAATTATAGGCAATGTATTAGAGTCGAAGATTTCACAAAAGCAACCATTCGCCTTAGAAACGGAGTCTATATTGTTTTAATAAAAAAAATAAATAAAAGAATATGGTAGCCGAGTGATTGAATCACTGACTTATGACTGAAGGACGTGGGTTCCTTTTTCACGACATAAGCTATTACTGTGTAAAAGATGTTAAATATGTGTATTTGTGTTCGTTTTTTTTACTCAACCACGATTTATTAAAATAAAGTAAAATAAATGTATGCGTATGTTAGTTTATTTTGTACCGCACTCTCTTAAGGTGTGCAAACGAACAAACACCCAGAGCATGAAAATAGAGTACCTACTTTCATAATCGTTGATATGCTCACCAAGGAAATCTTAATAACCAGAAAGAACTGTCATCGCCTACTAATAAGTTGTTGTTTCCATGGTGTCCACTGTCCAGTATCAACCATTAGGAAAATATAGGTACTTACCCTATTTTCAACTTTGTCTCTTTGTTCGTTTGCTAGAAATGCACCTTTAGCATACAAACTACGGTTCTGTGTATTACAAAATTTTCCACCCTGTATCAAAATTCAAACACTTTTTGGACTTTTATGCCAAAAAGAAATCTGAGCAAATTTTGAAGTATGTATTATGTAGCAATTCTATTCACGTTTGCGTCTAAACACGTCTACATACAAAACTTTTCTCTGGCGTTATGTCGAACAGATTCGGAAGAGGAAGTGCTGGACAAAATATGCAGTTTCATCTAAGAACATTAAATAAAAAATACATACTTACGTAAAAAAAAAAATCTGCATAGAGATTTTCAAGAAAATTTTTATTTCGAACTAAACTTATTATTTTACTAAAGGAGCATTATAACGCTTAAATTTTTGTTTAGGTAAATGAGCAAATTACAATTAAGATTAATCTTCACGTTTTTCCTCAATTTAAGTTTCTATATTAAAGTATTTTCAATACTTTATTTCAGAGAGTGCAATCAAATCTTAATAAACCCATATTAAATCAATACTATACACTATAAAACAATAACGTCAATCAGGATTCACATTGCTACACCTTGAGTGGGTCACAAAATAGGAAAAATAAAGACACCATTGACAGAAGTAATATATTATTATAAATAGGGAGGTACCTACTTCTATATTTTGTGACTCAATGAAGTTCTTTACTCCATCACCAAAGGTGTAGGAAATCCCAGCGTCCATCAGGAAAAACACTGTGGGTCTTATTTGAAAGATATAGTGGTAGATTGTTAAAGGAAATGATACAGCAATTTATGATTTCTTTGGCATTATCAAAGATTATAGACACGAGTTACGGGTTTTTTTATGAATTTACTCATAATGTGTATGAAACACATTATGTAGATAACGTATCTAATTTTGTATGTGACAATAGTATCTTCTGACCTAAAAATAATTTTCCCTATTTTTTTTAGCACCATTGCATCTTTGTCTTCGTTATCAGGCTAATAATCAAAACTTAAAGAGTATCTATGTATACTCAATACATTATTGGTTGCAATTTTATTAACCATTTTTAGGTGATGCAGCAATGAAGGAGTAAATAAAAAAAATACAACTAACAGTTTTATTTAAAGAATTTTGAAAAAAAAGGGTATATTCGCACACAGAAGTTTTCAGCTGCATTTTATGCTAAGACAATGCATATTGCCAGAGAGAGGGTTTGAGCTCGAAATCTACCAAAGACAAGAGATTTTTTGAAAAATAAAGAGTAAGTTTATTGGGAACTGAGAGAACTTGGCATAAGTGATGCGAAATAGTTAAAAGTACCTAACTGCACTATAAAAATGTTCTAGTAATAAAACTTAATACCTTGATATAGTATATATCACTCATCGCAAAGGCGACAGCTGTTATGATGAGTGGTGTTTATTTTTACTGTAATAAATAAATAAATAAATAAATAGTGTTGACACAAATATCTCTATTATAATGTAAGCTCCCTTCACGCATAGGGAGGCAACAAGAGGTCTCCATTGCGCTCGATCTTGCGCAATGTTTATAACCTCCTCCCACACCATGTCCATATCCCTCAGCTCTCTTCCGCTCAGCATCGAAGGAGCGGAACACAGTATGAGAGGGTAAAAAGGTAAAAAAACACGGTATGATAAAAATATGCTTTTTATAAAACAAAGATGCAGCTAAAATTACAAGGAAAGCTATCACTTTTGTAGACAATATATTATGGATAGACAGACATTGATAGGCAATATCAATAACATTTCAACTCGATGAGATGTTCCTAATATGTTAAAATTGAAATTACAAAATTGATTGATAACGGTGAATGATTCATTTTCATTTGTCGGTGGCATAAATCATCCAAATGGATGCAATGCCAAAAACAAAAAAAAAAATCGAAATAAATTCACAGTTGTCACAGTGTTTATACGTTTTATGATTGAAATACCTAGAGGTAAACAAAGCTACCTCAAATCAGTGGAATCCAGGTAAAAAGATGTGGATCAACATTTTTCCCGGATGAGTCTGTTTGCAACAAATGGGAACTAGGTATTTTTATTTCGAAGCAAAGTAGACAAAGTTGCAAGTTGTGTTTGTTTATATTGTTTGAAATAACAAAGAGCAAATAATTTAATAAGAAAGCTTTTCTACTTATTATTTTTTACCTAATAATGTAAGGTAGGAGAGTAAGGAATGATGGCGAAAAAATAACTAACCGACCCAAATGTCAGCCTTTCCTGCACGTGGTACTACCTGTTAGAAAACTTACAAGGCTCTGGCGTATCGCCAAGCCTCGCGAATTCCCTAATGCGGTGTTCAGTCGGGGCGATGTAAGGCCAGACGATTTCGCTTGCATAAAAAAATATCGCTCGGTCGCCCATTGATCGTCTGATGTGTTCACACGAGTCCACCGACATACATTCAATCTGTCAGGTGCGCTGATTGTTTTAAAAATGGCGGACGTCGAGGTAGAAGTCGCGGAGTACCTAATTGGAGTTGGTTGAAAATATTGTTTTAGACGATATAAAAAGACTCCTAATTGAGGAAAAATAAAAAAAACGCAGATAATGGGTGCGGAATTGGATTCTAAGGAGAAATAAACTTAGAGCAGTGCTGTCAACTGTCAAGAAACAGAACATACGGACGCCGCGCATATCTGCGCATGCGTGAATCGTTCCACCAGATACAAAAGTTGAAAGGCGTTCAACTTGAGACGATATCGCTTTCAACCATTTTTATCGCTTCAGATTTATCGACAATCTATTCAAACGGTTCAATTGGCTGGCGATATTTTAGTGTCCTGGCGATATTCGCCTCGTCTGAACACCGCATAATAAAAAGAATTGACAAAACAAAAAAAAATATTTTGAAATGTCTGTGAGCTAATTTTTTTCCAAAATAATAATAAAAAAGGAACATGATTTTACTTAGATATATTTTTGCCATTTTATGACATTTTATTTTTTATTATGGGGAAGTGAAATAAAGCCACCTTTGGTAAATACACAATATTTGTTCTACGAGAAATCTCTAGAAGATTGGAGTTTCTAGGGAGAAGGTGCAAGAAATTGCGTTCAAAGTACAAAATGTGACGACAAAAAATGTGCCCACTTTAAATACTTGCATAGATGCCCAACATATATGTAATATATCTCTTACTAGAAATTATTACAACTATTTAACAAGGCTTATTTTCTTGTCCTATTGATAAAATAAGTATAAGTACTGGTCATAGCTGCTTTGTGATATTATTATTGAATGACATCTCTCTTAGCAAAGCAAAGGATCTACCCAGTTTATTAAAACTGTATGCTATAGTTAAGACAAATCACAAAATTCAAATTAATGTTATCTACGTATAAATAATAGACTGTTCTAATATTATGCTTATCAAAAACGAGTAAAGTATCTAACACGACGTGAGGGCAGAACAGGAAACGAACCAGTGTGTTTCGTCACTGCACACAAAATTTCAGTCATGAGTAAATTTAAGTGCACCCAAAGAAAACTCAAATGCACATTTTATTAACATTTTTAAGCGTGAGACAACCAAACTGTTTAAAAGAAATTTCTGAAATTTTTTAACAGTTCAACTTTTTTAAATTTTCACTTAAGTCGATATTTGCTTGCTCTTAATTTTACACTTTATTCAAAATGTCGTGTCCAACGATGGTTTGTGAAAAGGAAGTTGTCACCACAGATATGAAAAGCTGGACACTATATATGTGCGCATGTGTACGGTGTTTGACGCCCACTAACATTCAATACAAAATGTACAAAATACAATAAATAATACGGTCATAAAATATAAGATTAGGTGCCTACATTTAAAAATACCATTAGGTATACAAAAATATAAAGTTCAATGAATGATCAATATCTACCTATATTTTCGCATGTCGTACATCAAGCCGAAATAATTAATACTGACGATACGTTAGATTTTATTCTGCATAGAGTCGTGCAAACCTTCATCTACAGCCGAACTTATTAAATAAAAAAAAAAGTAACTATTTTAAGTTTTTAGAAAAACGTTAGTAAACATACGCAGCCAACTTTTGAAAATTATTCATCTTTTGAAGATATAAAACAAAACAAATGCCAGCTAGTTAAGAATAGGTATAGCTCAAAAAGTTACTTAATAATGTGCTAATAATATTTATATTTATAATAATAACATTTTTTCGATTACTTAGTCGATATTATATAAGTAATAAGTACGAAAAATATCGTTACCTACTATGAAAAATGAAAAAAGTTTCATTTTTTTTCTTCCAAGCCTTTTGGATTTTAAATTCCCTTTGGGGTAAACAAAGAGGATTGAGAAGGTGTATCTTTCTTAAATCATAAGAAGTAGATACGTTCGAAATGGGTGGCAGATCCTCAATAAGCTGTATGCGCTTGTCTCGTCAACATTTCACAAAGACAACTCATACTTTTTTTTTCTCCTTTTTCGACCATATCCGTTCCCTATTCGGAGCATAAAATATACTCCACAAGTCCTCGCCATGCCGCCCTTTCTCCACAGTCCTCCCTGCTTCATCCCAGTCGACTCTAGTAACCCTTGAATCCTAACGTGCCTATACCGTTGCCTTCTAATAAATCAAAAATTCCCTATTAATGATCACAAGTAGTATATTTATTTATATTCGATACTTAATTATTGTAATTGGTCACAATATATGCGAAAACAAATGCGTTAACAAAGGATTTTTCTGGAGAAAAAAATACAACCTATATAGTCAATCCACTCCAAGTTTAAAACGAAATTCCCAATTCAGGGAAAAATCCAGTAGTATGGGATTTATTCAATGATTTAGTTATTTTCGGTCCATTTTTTAAGAAAATATTCAATAAAAAATAGATTGTATGTAAACGATATTATCATCATAATAATATTATCAATTGAAGAAGAAATTTTATCGTAAACTAAATATATAAAAAATATATTTACCATTTTATACCTAAATATTGGAATGTCCGGACTCGAAAAAAAATCAAACATTTTACGAACAGTTCCTGGGTTTGTTCATATAATTATTATTATTTGTAACAAATAGCGCACATATGTTATCTACATCACTGATAAAAATAAAATTTAAATATAAACACTCAAACACAATAATTGAATAGGTATGTTGGTATCTAAAAATTGCTTACACTAGAAAAAAACTTGATGAAAACGTAATTAGATCGGTAGGTATGTTGATAACACAACGTCAATAGAATTGCTTCATTTCACAGAGACGCACGAAAACTCAACTTTTAATGTTGTTTTCCAAATTTGAAATATTTTTATTTGAAATTCCGTTGCATTTACGAACAATGCTGAGATGCAACCGATCATTGGGACTACTCCCTTACTTATGAATTATGTGTAAAATATTTAATTACGTTGAGTAAAGAATAACAGCTGTTACTGCGACTATGAATCACAGGAACAATTCGTTAAAACAACGATGACTGATCTAAGTAATCAAATAAATACTACATAGAGCTAAGTTTATAAAGGCATTGACTTATGTTTACTCTTAAGATGTTTTTTTTTCATGCCGCTGCGCATATTTCTTTATTCTCACCGGATCTTCATTCAAGACCTGTTATTTTTTTAAATAATTATACACACATACTTAGATTCTGTTTTACTGTTATTTACCTACTTTTTTACTATTTGTCCCTAACACTGTTCGATTTTTAATAGGTATGAACAAACCACTACGGGCTTACAACCGTCTTCCACTGTTATTTCGAAGATCAGTATGATCAAATAACATTCGCCATTAGGCGGTAATATTAAAATACATGAAAATCCTAATACCTAATAATTATGAAATTTTCAACATGCGGAAAATTCACATGCATCTGGCAGGATACGAACCTGCGGCCCATGCAGAGACGATAGCCACTGTGCCAACAGACCCGACGCTAACTCCTTTATAATACGTATATAATATAACAAGTGGATGTTAATGAGATATACCTAGATATCCATCTATTGGATTTATTTTTAGAATAACTAAATTAAACAACTTTTTATAGGTAGGTACCGCTGTCATGAAGTCGGCGTCAGAATAAGAATATAGCCATTTTTGTTGATGTATCATCTTTATTGCCTATTGACTTGATTGGTACACAACGTTCTTAGCTCGTAACCAACAGGTAAAATAACAATTTTTCATTTATGTTTTTCTAGCGATTGAATATTGTGTCAAATATACTATTGTAGATCGGTATGTTAATCAACGATCACTGTTATTTTAACAGTTCCTGCTACTTCGCAGTAGGTCGCAGTGCACACACCCACTGATGGTCAGTAGCACATCGCTGCCTATAATAATAATAACAACATTATCGCAGGAGTTAGGAGCTGGTATATCACTAATTTAATGGTGACAAATAGCAGTACCTACCTAACCTACACAACACAACTATCTGCCGTACTCAATGCAATGTCCTAACCAACAAACAACTTCTCGGTCACTAGAAGTCTTACCCATCAACAATAAAATGTGTTTTCTTGACACTTGATCAAACAAACTCCCCGAATAATAGACGAAAATTTAACCGATGAAAATGCGTAGGAAAAGTTCTTATTCTTCCTTTATACAATGTGTTATTTCGACACATAATAAAACGAAATGCCTGAATAATGGACGAAAATTTATATACGAAAATGTTTGAGAAAAGTAGATACCTACTTCTTCTTTTTTCACAAGGGCAAGCCAACACCACCTATATAAGAAGGCCTTAGTGCAGGCGGCCATTTTTGGCCTCCCGCGTCACGGCTGCCGGCGTGTAGACAGATATCATAGTGCACAGGTAAGTACATACAGATATAGGTGAGTGAATGTTGGGGTGATGTTGGGCCTCACGATGTGACGCAGCACTAAGGCCTTCTTATATAGGTGGTGTTGGGGCAAGCTGTCTATTTTGTTCAAATTGACAAACGGTAATAGACGATGAAAAAGCTCCAAAAGCAAAAACGATCCCTCGATCAGTAGGTACCCCTATTCTGATTATTTCTATCTAACGTACCTAAGTGAGGAACTCGCGGGAATTTTGTATGTGCTGCGGAGCTTTCCGAAGTATACTGTAGGTGCGCTATACACGTTTCCATACAAAATTTTGTTACTTAACACCAGCGTAAAAAATAGGGGTACTTACAGCTAGCAAGTGACAAATGAAGGATCTAGAATATTTTCATCAATTTTAATATTCTTAAATTGATGAATTCAAAATGAAAATATTGGTTGAAAGAATGTCTTCTAGGAATGAATCGATCTCGAAATAAAAGAAAAAGAAGTTAAAGTTTAAAAGAGTAGAGATACAAAAAAAAAACTAAAATATTTTCTTCTTCATTACTTAAGACTACAGCCTTTAAAAAGCCTTGGCATCCCTACAACTTATGTATAGCCTATGCTATCTACAAAAGTTATTCTACGTAATTCCCTACAACTCCCCATCTGAAACTTGGTCAAACGACCCTGTTCTCAATTTCACAAAATAGGTAGGTACTTGATGCTTAGTGGGGACCATTCTAGTGTTTTTCTGGTTTAGATTGAAATGCATTCAGGTTCCAAATAAGCAAAAGTAAAGTTTCCAAAGTGGGCAAACATATTGACAGTTTCTTAATACAATTGAATTATAGTACAGATCAACATCAGATGTATTAATCGGAGAAGCAAACTGTAGAACAATGGATTATGAAACAACATCAACTACTAGGTACATAAAGACCCGAGAGAGAAAAAGCAGGGTTGAACGAAAATTCTTAACAAGGGCGATTCTACAATAAACTTCCTTTTAACAAATACATATTTATACTAATTTTTTTTTATTAGCAATTTATATACAATATTTTTATCAGCAAAAACTATCGAATGATAGGCATATAAAAAGGTCATTACTAATTGTTTTATTGTCCAATTTTAATTTGCCACGTTGAAAACTGCTGACAATTTAACATTTATTTTCTTACCATAACAACAATTCCAATACCCACCCATGCAGGAACTTCTGATAAAGCGCCTATCATCGTTTACATCGATGTAATACTTTCCTCCTATACTAGACACCTATGATGTTTTTACCCATCACGCCGTGTCCCGTAAAGGGTTAGGCAGAGAGAACGGACCTCCACTCTTTTCTATCCAAGCATACTTCTTTCGCTTCTTCCAACGACATAACATGTCTCATACAGCCTCTTCTATTTCTCTTACTTCTTACCTGGCCTTCCTTGAGGATGGAATATATGTGTTCGTCCCACGTCATTCTCAGTCGGCCACACTTTCTTACACCTTTCCTTTCACCTATGATTGTTATTATTGTTATAGCAACGAATATTCCGTAGTTGGATTAGTATAGTAACCTATTATTGGCAGTTGGGCCGTTTATGAGATGGGGTTCATCAGCGTTTGAGCCTCTACATAGCTAAAACGTTTGGTTACAAAAAAATTCTATAATGTCCCGGCTACCTTGGAAATATTTGAATTGTTGAACATTAATAAAAGTAATGGTTGCATATTGTGATATAATCTAGTCCTGGATCGGCACAAAAAATAAGTCAACATTAAAATATTTACAGCCCTGTGTGTGTACTCAATGTAAAGATGAGTATGTGTGTAGATACGTGACCTTTTCAGCGATTGGTGCATTAGTGAATCTTGAAATTATATTTCAATGCTGTATTCTCCTGTAAGGGAAAATGCTTTGTACCCGAACTCTAAAATTAGGATGTTAGCAATAAGTACTAAAAATAAAATCGGCTGTGACATGGTGAAAAAAAAATAGATATTTATTCCTAATGCTATTATTGCATTTTGAAATTTAACAATATTCAACTATCTTTATACCACAGACTTTGCGTATGACGATAATTTTTCTTTTTTTAATAACATTGGCTACATAACGAATGTTATTATTGCTATTTTGAAGATTGATTTTGTGTGGCTTTATAAAAATTTGAAAAATACCCGATTCATTACCTAGGTAGGTACTCTCTTTTTAAACAAAGGACAAAGTCATGCTTGCTGAATTACATAAGCTTTACTTCAAATGTCAACCAGCTCCTTTAAACAAAATGCCATCTAGTGTAAAACTCAGGTTGGTACTGCTATTAGGGCGTTAAGTATGTGCCCATTTTATTTATTTTATTATTTATGCATATTTAAATAGTGTATAAACAACAAGACAATGGCGGGAGTATAGCCGAAGCAATCTCTAACATCCATCCAACCACATAAAATGATACAAATAAAAATATATGTAGATACATACATAAACACATACACACAATACATATAATCAGCAAACATCAACAAAAAATAATAAAAAAAAAACTTTCATAATTTTTTTTATTTAGATAGAGCACCAAATAGGATAGTATGAGGTGGAGGTTGGAATAATGGGGTAGGATGGGGAAATAGGGTCTACGATGCACCAGAAGACAACAAATGTAACATAACTATTTTTTTAAAGCAATTTATATTATTGGCCAATCTAGCCGAGGACGGGAGATTATTGCAACAACGAGCACCGTGGACAGAGAAAGAATAGTCACAGAATGAAGTTATGTGTGGAGGTATGGGAAGAAAGCGCTCGTTGTTAGATCGTAATGGAAGACCATGAATTGCTAGATATTGGAATTTGTATTTTAAGTAATATGGAGAAGACTGTGAATACGGAGCTTTGTGAACAAGAGATATTGTGTGGAGCTCACGTCTTTTACGTATTGTAAGCCACCCAGACTATTTCGGTAGTTAGAAATGTGATCAAACTTTCCGAGGTCGAAGATAAAGCGAATTGAGAAATTTTGAAGCCTCTCTAGGACGTTGACCAGGTTTGCGCTGAGATCAATATAGGCACATCCGCATAATCAATCGTGGGTAAGAGAAGAGACTGTACCAGTAAAGTTTTAATTATTTATTTATTATAAAAGACACCAACAGAACATTGAAAACACATACAAAATAAACATATTAGGAAACACATACACCTCCCAATGCTCCAATAACAGGCGTCTGTAACATAATCCTCCGAATAATATATCTATCAAGTCATTTGTTCATATTATTTAAGTAAGCTTATATACTATATAAGGACAATAATTATTGTTATGTAAGACAATTCGAACAAAAAAAAAACAAAAGTAAACACGAAAAGAAAAGAATGCTATACTGAGTGGAAAGTTTTAATGTTTACAGGGAGAAATCTCTGTTGCCTCTTTAGGAGATGCATCGCTGCAAAAAATTTTCGTCGAACGTCATAAATATGCGATCTCCGTGAGAGAGTCTGATCAAAGATGAATCCGAGATTTCTGAGGGTCTTAGAATATGGGACTCATTTTCGATCAATCGAGTCAATTTTTTCTGATCTTTTGTAAAAAATGACTTTTGTTGACTACAAACAAGTCCGTTAACATTGAAACGATAATTAAATAATATGGCCGTTTTAGGCACTTTGATAATAAATAAACAATAGTTATTTCACACAATTAGTTTTTATTTTATCGTCGTTTTTTAAAAAAAAAAACGGACTTTTAGTATGTACCTATACCTTAAGGTGGATACAATTGTATTTTAAAATATTTAATATAAAAGAATAATTATATTAGGTAACGAAACCGTACATACAAAAGACGCCCTACGTATGTCATTGGGTTAGAACACAAGATTTTTATTCTGCGTTCATTGTACCAGCACTTAAATAATAATATGTTATAAAATACTTGGATTAACTCTGACCTGACTGATTACGATCTAGGATAAAAATGCTAATGTAATTATGTATATGAGGTATTGTAATTTCTGCTATAACTTGTCACACATACATACGCAGTAGGAAATGTTTGGTGTCCTCTGGTTTACCGCACTAGCACTGTTAGGTAGGTACTTATTACAGTCTACGAAACTAAAAGTGAGACACTAATGCGGTATTGTATTTGAGGACGTGTGTGCGGGTATGATTGAGCCAATTGTCTTTAAGTGACGAATTTCATGGCACAGAGATCAAACTCTAATAGAGTCCACCTAAATACTCTTATATAATATTATCAAGCAGATAATACAATCAGGATGTGATATGCATTGTCAAGAATACTCAACACTTAGTTAGAACATTCTGATAGGAATATCGGTTCGCCATATGAAACTATCACAGATAAACAATGCCAGATATACTAACTTAACTGCCATAATTATACGTCAGAGTACTTAGTAAAAATCGGGTAACAATAAATAAATTAATTAAAACTCTTCTATGCAAAGATGTTGAAAAAGCGTACATAACATAGGTATTGTTTAATAAGGCAATTATTGTTTTAGTCAACTGGTCCCGCCTGTCATCTTGCAAGGCCAATCCCGTGTAAAAAAATGAGTAAGAAACGCAGAAAATGTCTGATCGGCTGGGAATTAAGCCCCCGGAGATGGTCAAGTACGCTATAATGCAGTAAATAAAAGGACTCATGGTCACGACTCACGACCACCAGAAATAAAGCATACCTACAAACGAAGTGGAAGAAATAAAAAAGCTGAAAAAACCTCTAAATTTTTTATGTTATTTTTGTAACCTAAGTTGAACTGTTATCACAACACTCATACACCGCAAACTTCATTTTTAATCGTTGCTGAAACTTTCAATTCAAATTATAGGTAGTAGTGCTGAATACAAATTATATTTTCATTTGTAAGAGTGCGTTTACACCAAACGAACATACCTACAGAACCAGAGCCAGAAATATAGCATTCCCTCCTTATGGCTGACATTTACACCAAGCAAACAATAACGAGCTATAATAAACACAAAGAATAATAAATTACTAATGGGCTATGAGTCCAGGGATGCCAGGTTTTTTTCAAAAATATACCGAACCAGGATCCCGCTTGGTATCCAAAAAAATGAAAGTTCCCAAAAACAGATCATTCTCAAAATTTGCTATCCGGAAAGTAAAAATTTACACTAAAAAAAGTCATTTTCAAAATTTCCTACCCCGAAGCTTCGTTCTCGAAATTTGCTATCCGAAAAGCTATGAATTAACTAGAAAAAATGACAAAATCATTCCGAAAATAAAAATACCGAACACTCTATAGTTCGGTACTTTTTTTCATACCGAATTTGCTGTCCGAAAAGTTATGAATTAACTAGAAAAAATTACAAAATCATTCCGAAAATAAAAATACCGAACACTCTATAGTTCGGTATTTTTTTCATACCGAATTTGCTGTCCGAAAAGTTATGAATTAACTAGAAAAAATGACAAAATCATTCCGAAAATAAAAATACCGAACACTCTATAGTTCGGTATTTTTTTCATAACGAATTTGCTGTCCGAAAAGTTATGAATTAATTAGAAAAAATGACAAAATCATTCCGAAAATAAAATACCGAACACTCTATAGTTCGGTATTTTTTTCATACCGAATTTGCTGTCCGAAAAGTTATAAATTAACTAGAAAAAATGACAAAATCATTCTAGTAGTATTTTTTTTTCATACCGAACACCGAACATGTGGCAAATATACCGAACACCTGGCAGTAATAATTGTAATTTTTATGCATACATAATTGTAATATGAGTGTTCGGCAACGTTGGGAAGGGAATGGGAAGAGGAGTACGTATCTCGGGGGGGAGGAGTTAATAATGTTAAAAACATTACCTACGTTACGTAAAGCTTGAACGGCCCCTGATTACATGCGCCAGAATTCTAGTTCTTCTCTTTTTCAGATGATATTGTCATTGAACCATAAATTTTAAAGTTTTAAGAAAGTAAGTAGGTACATAATAATAATAATAATAATATAAAACTTTTCTATACAAAGGTGTCAGTATAGCCGGCGGAACTTATTGCCTGAAGCATTTTTCTCCAGTCAACCGGCCCCGTCCGATCTGAGATAGGCCAATAGAGTAAGAGCTTATACATTTTTTATTCATAAATGTTTTGCTTTTTTTAGAAATGGAAGCTGTTGAAATTTCAGTGAAGTAAAAGCTAGTATATGATGGTCAAAAGGTCAAATTCCTAGCTAGACCTACATAGATCATTATTTAGTTGAAGCATCTGTATTGACGGCCTTTACCCACAGTTTTGTTTGATGATGACGGGATTAAGTAATTTTATTGTTTTCTTTAATAAAAAAAAGAAATAATTTATATCAATTGCACTCAGTTTGACAAGTTTTAATAAAAATGATATTAGGTAGTCAATACTGACTCATAACTACCTACTACAAAAACTAAAATCCGGCGAGGCCCGTCATATCCACCATTGTGGAGAGAAGAAAGACGTAGGTGGGACATGTGTTAAGGATGTCGAACGACAGTTGACAGAGGAGGCTGCTGTTCTTCCACCCATTGGGGTCGCGAACTGCGAAGACGAGGAGGACCTTGATGAAAAGAGCTCTTACTTATTGCCTCCATATGCTAGCCCAACCCCAACCCCAAACTTCCTTTACGCCCCACTTAGGGGCATAGGGAGGCAACAAGAGCTCTCAATTGCGCTCGATCTTGCGCAATTTTTATGACCTCCTCCCACACCATGTCCAGATTCCTTAGCTCTGCTTCGAAGGAGCGGAACACAGTATGAGAGGGTCTTCCTAGTCTTCGGGACTCTTATGGGAGGAAGAACAGCGCTCTCTTCGGCCAACTGTCATTCGGCACCCTTAACACATGTCTCAGCCAAGTCCATCTCCTCCCATAATGGTAAAAGTGATGGGCTCACGCTGGGTGCACCGGCTTATGGCATCGTTCGTGATGCGGTGGTACCATCTTACAACCCAAAATTCTTCTAAGCGGGGTTTAAATGTAGAATAGGATAGATAATTAGGTACAAAGAAATGTGTAAGACAGATCACCCTGCCCTAGCAGCATCGTCGGATCTACAATTTTAATAAACTTAATGAGAAAAACGTGCGAATCGCATGTCCGAAAACACGTTGTGACAAAATATAAAAAAATATTGAGGAGTGATTAGCGCTCTCCTTCGTAGGTGTTATCGAAAAAATAATAACTGACAAATTTCTAAAAATGAATATTTTTTTGGAGGATAGGTTCCCACAACTTATAGACTGGGAGAAATTGAATTTGTAGAGAAATAAAGTGGAAAAATCTCACATATTGTATGGGGCACGGGCCTACATGTAGATCTATTCAATTCATCAGAAAATTGTTGTCAATAGTCAGCATCACACTAACAATGCTAATCGAATACAATATGTACAATAATTACTGTTTTTAATTACTATATTGCTAACATTTCATATTGCTAGCCTTTACAGTTAATTAGACACTCCATTACCTAGTTACATATATCAATAAATAAATAATAAGTATACAATAAAAGAAACATTTCAGGTTTTTTATAATCAACTTTTTATAAGTAAATAGGTTTCGTATAATTTATTATTACTACTAATTCTTAAATAAAGTCTCTCCCACCCCCCACATATAGCACCGTAATGTTTATCTGTAACCCTCTCTCCCTCCCTAAACGTTATGTAACACACAAGTGACTATTTTTTCCTCAATTAATTGTGAAGTTTGCACACTTAGGTATATACTGGAAAGTCACTTTTATGAAATATCTTTCATCTTATTTTAATAGAATACTGAAAACAAAAATAAAATAATAATTAATAATTACGTACCGTACACAATCGAGGTGTTCCCCGTAAAAGATTAACGAAAAGTGTCGCCAACTGTTACGTAACACGTTGTTCAAACTTCCCTCCCGCCCAGGTAACGCATATAGTTATAGTAACGCTTTACAAGACCCCCTTCCCCCAAATTGCGTTACGTAATGTTTGAATGGTCTCTTACAAAAGCCTGACATTTTATATGATACGTAGTACGTAGGTATGTTTCAAAAATAAGTACAAAAATAACATGCATTAATAATTTCAGACAAATAATTCACATTACAAAATCCACTACATCAAAAGGTTTAACACTATAATAATAATATAGTCATTATACAAGAAGATTTAAAAAAATTTAAAAGGAAAATTCGCGACTCCTTGAGGGCCTCGGTGAGAGCCCTGGAGTGAATGACTTATTTGTTGTTGTCGGTGTTGGATTGGGGTGGTTTTTGTAATTTATGTGTCTGGGTGTGTTTGTGTATTCATTTTGGCTAAATTTAATTTAAAAAAAAAAAAAATACTTAAATAAAATAAAATAAAAAAAAATGCAAAGGATTTGACTCTGGTATGAGATATTTATTTTTGATAAATTATGGGATTTCTGCAGAATAAAACAAGGTCAGTTAGTAAGTCCCAAACACACTTCTTCAGCTTTATTATCACAACCATCAAGTAA
Source organism: Mystacides longicornis (assembly GCA_963576905.1). NCBI lineage: Eukaryota > Metazoa > Arthropoda > Insecta > Trichoptera > Leptoceridae > Mystacides > Mystacides longicornis. The sequence goes on along the minus strand of OY756422.1, from coordinate 30,245,683 downwards.
ACAGGAAAAGGAAACAGAGGCCAGTCTAAAATAACACAATATGACAGATGAGCTAAAACCATGGATAACTACCCAAATAGACAGATGTGATTATATATCAACAATTTTATTTTATTTTTATTTTCCTCTTTCTACGGCTTTATTAGCCATTTACAAATTAACATATAAACAGACATGATAGATAAAGCATTAAAATTCTGTATGATGTGTTATGATCAAAATAATTACAATAGACACAATAATTAGAAAAGTATTTCAATTTGAACATTTTTTTGAATAACAATACACACTTAAACACACGTAAAATAGGAATAATAGGATTATAAAAATTATCATTATCTATACAAATTTATGAAAATTATAGGTACTCACAAAGAGATCAACCTAAAACAGTTAAAAATAAAACAGATTAAAAAGAATAATCAAAAGATGGTTATGATATGTAGATAAAAGCATAAAAATTATATATGATGTGTTATGATCGAATAAAATAGTAATATATGCAGCAGACTATAAAAAAGAGAAACAATAATAATATTATAATAACAATTAGAAAAAATATTTTAATTTGAACATTTCTTTGAGTAAAATACACACTAACACACACATAAAATAGGAATAATAAGATCGCAAAAATGGTTTAAACAAAAATTAAATTGAAATTAAATAAAGTGAAATAATAATTTAAATAAAATGAATTGAAATCAGTTAAAACTAATTAAGAAGTATTAAGTTGGCCAAAATGAGTATGACCGCTACTACTATGTGAAAAAAAATTAATAAAATAAAATAGTAAATCAATTAAAATAGGTAATAAAATGTATCATTCATCAATTTTTACACGCATCATTCCGCGAAACTGAGTTTGAGTTTATGTTTGAAGGATGGTAAGCTAGTACAGAAGATATCTATGTCGGCGAGGTATTGGTTGCCTAAATAGTGCAAACGGGGGACAACAGTGTTACGAAGGTAGGTTGTATTAAAAGAATTATTGTCTGTATGAAATGTGTTATTGTTCCTAGTACTTCGATTGCCGACACGGAGTCCCACCTCGGCGACCAAGTTAGGGCTGTCACACAGACCATTTATTATTTTAAATAGAAAAATTAAATCGCTTTGGATTCTTCTGTCTTCGAGCTTTTCTAATTGGGTAAGGGTATACAAAAAAATCGTAGTTAAGGTCGGCTCTGGGAATATTCAGAATGAAATTAACATATCTCAGGAATTTTTGTCTGGACTTTTTCTAGGTTTTTCTTGTGAATTGTGAAACAGGGGGACCAAATTGGGGAATTATACTCTAGTATGCTACGCACGGTGGTTATGAATAATAATTTCAGTGTATTTACATTTTTGAAACCCGATACTGTTCTGAACATGAAACCCAGTGACTTCATGGCTCTGCAGGACACATCCGTCACATGACTAACAAAAGACAGCCGACTATCAAAAACCACTCCCAGATCCCTCACCTCTTCCACGACTTCCAGATTCACACCATCAATTTGATAGGTAAAATCAATTTTATCTTTATTTCGAGTAAAACGGATGTATTGACATTTTTCAACGTTTAAGTATAGTCGATTTCGTTTACACCACTCGGACAGACCGTCCAGAGCCCGCTGGAGAACCAAGAAGTCCTGTTCGCTACGTATGCCCCGAAAAAGTTTGATGTCATCTGCAAAGAGGAGGACCTCGACGTCCTTGAAAACGTCGATTGCGTCGTTAATAAATATGCCCAGACAGCACCGGATATCCCATGGATGTCCCAGGGATATCCCAGGGATATCCCTAATATCCCTGGGATATCCCAGGGACATCCCAGGGATATCCAAATGTCCGCCTATATCCCGGGATATTCGGGACATCCCTGGGATGTCCAAGGGATGTCCTAAATATCCAGAAGATATCCCAGGGACATCCCGGGGATATCCCGCATATCTAGAACATCCCAGGGACATCCCTGGGATATCCCGCATATCCCGATGTCTCGAAATATCTGATATATCCCATGTATTTCCCCTACAACGTCATATATATATCCTTAATATCCAGCATATCCCGAATATCTTGCATATCAATGTCCCGAAATATCCCGCATAACCCGAATATCCAGCATATCCCGAATATTCAGCATATCCCGAATATCCCGCATATCCTATGTTCGGTAATATCTTAAATATCGCATAGATATCTCTGCGACGTCCTATGGATATCTCGCATATCTCAGGGACATCCCAGGGATATCCCGCATATCCACATGTCTCATATATCCCGATAATCCCAAGGATAGCCTGCATATCCCGAATACCCCAGGAATGTCGGACTATCCTAAATCTCAAATATCATATTATCAGAGGGTTATTCAATAAAAGAAGGTTTATCCGATAATCTGTATTTATTGTATACATACTATGTTATATTTTTTTAATTATATGGCTGGACTGCCTTACACACATTAACAATAAATCAACATATATTATGTAGTAATGACCAACAAATTCATATTAGAGAAAAGATGAACAAAATGAGAAAAAAAAACAGGAGCAAATCAAAAGTTACAAATTGTCCAGGTATATTTCATGGATGTCGTTATTTTTCAACTGCCCTTTTGAAACTCTAGGAATGCAGTTTCTCTCTCTCTCTACAGAGTTATTGGCCATTTTGTATTTTTTTATATCACATACTTTATATAAATGTATAATTTTTATTAAGATAATTAAAAAGGTGTACAAAACAGTATACATATATGTGTAATTTTTTATATCTTTATAATCCTTTTGATTAAAATAACTGTTTGTTTGCGAAGAAATTTAAAATAAGATTTCTTGCAAGATTAACAATAATTACTTATAAAAAAAAATAGAAAACATTATTCAAATGCAATGAAGCAAAAAATGAAAAAAGATTTTGTGAAAACATAAAATAGACTATTTTTGCTTTTACAAATAATTATCACTGTATCTTTTGATAATATGTATAACACGAAGATAATAAACATTATAACAATAAAGTGTAGAAAATAATAAAAGTATGAAAACAAAAACAAATTTCTTCTATATTTTGCGTTTTAGTAAAACAGTTTCTACACATTGGTAAGTAAGGAAAAATACATTTTTTTTATTGTTTTATTTAGTAAATTTTATTATTAGAGACCGGTTTCGGCTCGGCTGGCTATCTGAGGGTGTCTAGATGAGCCGAAACCGGTCGCCAATAATGAGGTGTTTAAAACGGTAAAAATTGAGCATTGTTTCTAACATTAAAGCTACAAAATAAAGTATTATTCAGAATATTAACAAAAAAAATATAACAAAAGCGTTGTCCTAAACTCAAACTCTTTTATTTATTTACCCATAGGCCTATTCAGACACTTGAGAGTTTTAAGGCAGTAATAAAATCTAAGTATGAACATATGCATGTCGGTGCAGATAAAAACAAATAAACATGAAAGAAAACAATACAATATACAGGGTGTTGTCAAATACATTGTGTTTTGCTCTTGCATGGCGTAAAAGGCCAATTTTGCAGTCATCGGATATTAAAACACGTTACTAACAGTAACAAAAGAATAGCAAACAAAAGAAAAACATACTATTACTATCAGCACAATTTTATTTCTCAATGCAGGATGGTGTAAAGGGCCACCCCGCATATCATCATAAAAGAAATTTAAACTACCTCAGGAAGGCGGCCATTTTGTTTTTGGGACGTTGTATGTAATGTGGACTTAGTTGGTTATTTATTGAGAATAAAAAAAAAATACGTTTTGTATACTTTGGTCATGTTGTTAAAGGCGTTACTTTCCGTACCAATACGTATCGGAAGCTCAGTTTCGAAGTCACCAATGGTTGCTCGCAGTTGTAGTCTGTTTTTGCGTTCTTTTTTTCTAACTTCAAAAAATTAGATTTTAATTAAAAAAAATCTCTTCGGTTTCAGCTTCAATAGTTCTGTAACAACACCAAGCAATTATTATAATATTATAATCTATAATGTATCTATAATTATTTTACTGTAGTGTTAGTATTCTTTCATTTAAAACTTTATTATGTAAATAAATTATAATTTCTTACGTCTTTTTTGATTTTGCCCGTTGAGGTGCATGACGTAGCCAGTTTTTTATTACAGTAATAATCTCGACATTTGTCGAGTCTTTGGTGGGTTTATTCTGACGAACAGCTCCTAAAACATATTTTATTTTGTTTTAATATTTTTTTATGAAATTGGATCTCCTATTATTTATCCAATATCATATCCACTAATAAACAACTTTTCAGATAATTAATTTATCAAAAAATAAGTCAATTCTATTACCAAATATTACTTCAGCCAAAGGAGAGGAGGACAGCGCATTTTTGCCTTTTCCTCCTACCCAACTGTAATAAACCGCAACATTGTCATGAATTAAATATTTTAAAATATTGCACGTGATTTCTTTTAAAGTATTTCCCCCATTTCTCGCTAAGTGGTAAATCTGTAAAAGTAAAGAACATCAATAATTATAAGTCTCTAAAATTAAGTATTCTTGAAGTATGTTGTTAAAAATAATAATATGTAGATATGTACCAGTTTCTTTTTATACTGTTCATCTAGCAGCCTTCTCTCGAGGTTTCTTAAGCTGATCATTTGAGCTAGTGGCAAAACTGTTGCCACATCAGTGGTGTCATAATCAATATCGTTGTTATTTGATGTACTTTTACATCGTTTGAGTTCTTCCACCGACTGCATAAGTGCATCCAACTTCAACTGCATATTCATTATACAGCTTATCAATTTCATTTTAAATTCTGCAAAAGTTTTAAACAAACAAAACAGTGAAAGACTTTATCTCTTCATATTAAGATGTTTAAATATGTATACCTAAATGTAATTAGGTAATGGCATACGACATATTAGAACTAAAATAAAATTTTGATTGAAGGAAGGTTGCCTCCAAATCCAAGAAAGATGCAACTATGTGTTTGCCACAAAAGGGAGCCACAAGATAATATACATATTAGTGTTTTAATTACCATGATAAAAATATACAACTTACCCTTTAAATAAACACCGTAAACACAATACAATATTATTTTAAATAATAAGACGAGCACCTGCGAGATAAATTTACCCAAGAAGTATTGCGTAATAATGAGCAACGAAATACGGAACAATAATGATATTGAGACTAGTGAAAAGACGCCAGCGCGAAGCATAGCTACCAACCTATATTGAAGAAAGAGAAGAAAGTATTAAACGTTCATAGAAATATTTTTTTTTAAAACGTCCGCCAAATTAAGCCGCATATTGAAAAGGAACAATACAACTAGATGAACATGAATAATTTGTCTGTATCAATAAGTGACAACTTTTTTCGAGTGTGCTTCATACAACTTGCACAGTTCATTGAACATCTTCATTGACGGGATATCCCTGCGATGTCCCGATGAGATATCCCTGCGACGTCCTGCATATCTCTGGATATGCAGGATATCCATGGGATATCCCTGGGACGTCCTGCATATCCCGGGATATGCGGGATATCCATGGGATATCCCTGGGACGTCCTGCATATCCCGGGATATGCGGGATATCCATGGGATATCCCTAGGAGGTCCCGCATATCCCGGGATATGCGGGATATCCATGGGATATCCCTCGGATATCCCGCATATCCCGGGATAAGCGGGATATCCCATGGATATCTCTGGGATATCCCGAGACATTTGGATATCCCAGGGATATCCCAGGGATATCCCGAATGTCCCGGGATATTTGGGATATCCCTGGGACATCCATGGGATATCCGGTGCTGTCTGGGTGAGGAACAGAATCGGCCCGAAGTGACTCCCCTGGGGTAAACCAGTCGTAGCAATAAAACCCTCAGAAATTCGGTCATTAATCTCGACATGCAGTATTCGACCCGACAGGTAGGTACCGAACCAATTTAGGAGACTGTCCCGAAAACCAAGCATTTCCATCTTTTTCAAAAGTACGCTATGGTTGACCTTGTCGAACGCCTTCTGGAAGTCGGTGTAAATGCTGTCTACTTGGATTCTTCTTGACATACTGTTAGCAATGTAGTTTTCGTATATTGAGAGGTTGGTTAATGTGGACCGTCCTGGGAGGAAACCATGCTATTGAATTCTTATAATTTTTATTATGTGAGGCAAGATGACCGCCAGGACGGACGATTCGAACAGCTTTGCTATTGTTTTGAGGATACAAATGGGTCTGTAATTTTCAATATTTGCTTTATCACCCTTTTTGAATATTGGAGTGATGCGGACGCTCTTCCAAACATTTGGAAAAGTTCCCTTTCTTAGGGATTCATTAAAAAGATAGGTGATTGGAATGGCTAAAGCCACTGCGCATTTTTTGAGGAAAATTGGTGGAATACAGTCAGGCCCAGCAGACTTTTTCTCGTCAAGGCTGTTTAGCCCTTTTTCAACGCTCGACAGGTCAAGGACGACACTCTCAATGTCAAGGGATCCCCCACAACTGCGACACTCATTCGGAGGGACATCGACTTCGTAAACGCTAGCAAAGAAGGAGGCAAAAAGGTTTACCATATCGTCCCCATCACAGACAACCCTTTCACCAAGGAACACGCTACTTGGATAACCAGAATCGGAGCAGCTCAGCGAATCTCTGAACCGCCATAAGCTTCCGCAGTCCTTGGTGGTGCACTCAGTGTCCGCCAGGTAATTTTTGTAACATTTGTCTCTCAACCTAACACACTCGTCTCTGAGAGAGCTAAATATATTATAATCATGTGGCAACTGAGAGAGTTTATATTGTTGGTGAGCAATTTTTTTTTCAATAATTTAATTATATATGGTAGACATATTGATATTTTCTCATTCTTAAGTTACCTCTCCAAAACACAAATTTTCATTCACATTGGAGAGCAAACATTCAATGATTTATATTGCCTTATTTATTTGTAAAATTGTAAATTGCCTTAATTTGTAAACTTTTTCTGTGAAATAAATAATTTTTATTATTATTATTATTTCGTGAATCCAAAATATAAAATATTTTCTAAGCAAAAGAATTTGATGAACAAAATTGAAAACAAGCAGCGACATGTGGCTAAATAGCTGTACAAATGAAACTTCCTCATTAACTTTTGTGTATTTTTACATTTGCGTATCCTAATTGTTCAAATATCCTAACACCATATAACTAATTGGTTCATTAGCCATTTGCTGCAATCCTTGTATATTATTATTATGCTATCTACCTACATAGCACATGAAAATATTTATTTTTGGTGTATGACTATTAACTATGGTATCTACCTAAACAGACTCCACAGAACAAAGATAACTTTTCCCGGTCATCATAATTTATTATTGGTGATGTTCTGCCCCTTTATGAGCCATTGCCTTCCCGCTAAATCGTTTCTAATCCTCTCTGTAATCTCTCCTCTCCTCTGATTGATGCTGTAATTCGACCGTCTAACTTTATTCTAACAGGCTTCACATATATTTTTTGTTTGAATTACGTGTCCCAAATATCCTCGTCCTTTGCTATTTTTATTGTTATTCTCAAACTGTAGGTACAAAAGGTTCGCCAGATAGCAGATCACAATTTTGTGGTATTCTACAGTGTACATTTTTATTCACCGCTTTCTCAGTATTAGACTTTACTATAAGACCTGTCATTGTTAGTGGAGCCAAAATTCGGGTTTAAAAAAAGAAATAGCAGTATGTTTAAAAAGAATTTAAATGAGTAGAAAATAGGCTTCATGACTAAAATATCAGAAAAGATATTTTATGTATGAATAATTAATGGGTCTTACGTTATTTTTCATACGTAAGACCCATTAATTCATACATAAACTAGCTTTCCCCACAGACGTTGTCCTATCGGTCTTATGATTATTGATTTCGAATTTGTTGTTAATTTATATAAAAATACGTTTAAAATAATTTTGAATGTTGAAAAATTATTTGTGAAACCTTGAAAGATATTCTATTAATAATCTGCGTGTCAGTGTTTTGAAACTCTGGTTGTAAGGTAAATAAAAATTGTGTTGTTAAGGAAATTTCATAGATGGCGCTGGCGTCACAAGAAATCCGTTCCATAGTAACTGTAATACAATATTTTATAACATTTCTGATCCATTTCAAATGTTATTGCAAAACAAAAAAAATAGTAGGTAATATTATATACTAGCTAGTTACCCGTGGCTTCGCTCACGTGTTACTGTATTTGCTTTCTCTTCCTAAACAATGCAGAATTAATTACATTCGCATCAAAATTAATAATAATAAGAAACATCATCAACATTTCTTTTTTTAAATATATATTCTAAAATTTCCATTAAATTACTATATTTTTATTTATATTTGTCGTTATTAATCTGTATTTAAAAAATATGTGCTTCTTATACAAATAGAATCAGCCCGCGAACTTAAAAAGTTCGCTAACTTGACTGACATTGTTCTATGAGAATCCCAAAAAATAACTCGAATAACTTTTATTCCATCAAATGACGTTATTTGAAATCAATTTTTATATTGCTGGATATGAATAAAAAAATATTCAGGTCTCGAAAAGCAATGAAATTAGTGATCTTTAAAACACTTATTTCTATCTGCTTTGGGCATTTTTCAAGCTACAGACGTTTTTTTAACATTTCAATTTATATCTTTCACGTTGATTTGTTGTTGTTTGTCTGGTCGTAGGTTCGAAATTTAGTTCATAAATATCTTATCCTGAGCAAACACGACATAAAAAGAATAAACGATATCGGTCCAGCCGTTCACAAAACTGTTAACGTTCCGAACGTTAACGTTTACCAAATTGAAAATGGTTTCCAAACAAAAAAAAATGCGTTTCGTCTTCAATATAATAGCAGCGTCGTAATACTTCCAAAGATTTTGAGGTAACGTTTAACGTTAATTTTGAATAACTGACAGAATTATTTTTTTGACTCGGAATTTGGAACAGCATTGTTTAACGCACGTTGAACAACAGTTTTTACGTTATCTCTATGGAAATAACAACAAATTGTTAACGTTGGAGCTGTCGTTAATATTTCGACATGGCCTCCAGGCGTGATGCGATGACCACGTAAAGTAGGTCTCCATTTTTATAATAACGTAATATTCTCCCTTTTAAGCCCCCCCCGCTCACCGCAAGCCAGCCCGGAGGAAACTAAATTTGCCCGATTGCCAAAAAGCCAGCCGCACACAAATCAAGCCCGTGGCGGTTCCCCCCAAACCACCCCATAATACGGGAGGCCTTGGACCCACTCAGGAGAATAGGTTAGGCATAAAGAACTCTCCATTGCGCTCGAAGTCGTCCGAGGCTCATTGTGCCTTTTCTAAACGGTTGAGGTTTAAGGAAGTGAGGTGGTCAACTCAGTATTCTAATGGTATAAGTAATTGGCGTTCGACTATAAACGAATTTTCGACAATGTAGAGTAGGAAGAAAATTAACTGTCCACTGTTTATATTTTTTATTAGATGAAACGGATATCGGCAACTATCCGATATCCGGTCTATCCGGCGGCGTAAATAATATCCTGCCGGATACCGGATAGTAAAAAGAGACATGTTTGGATAACTCATTGATTTGTTTATTAAAGTATCACTTAAGAAATACACCTTATAATCACAAAATAAATTCTACAACTTAGAAAATTGATTATCAAGCATAAGGTAAATTATGGAGAGTAATTCTATATAATATTTCGTTATATAGACTATATAGAGGAAAACAGCAGCTTTGCTGGTCTTCGTAAGTAAGGAAAGTTTAATAAAACAACGTTTCGTCATATATCATCCTGGCTGAAGATGCAGATAGTTTCCGCGATTTTTGGAACAATAACGTTCCGGCAACGGAGTCAGTCCAATTGGTATATACCGCCTACGTAAGCGTAATTCATGCGTTGTACCCATGGTAATTTACGCACTGGCCGGGCTCTAGTAAGGACTTATTTAGCATTCTACGAATTTTATAAATTTTTGAAAATAAAAACACCGATATTTTAAGGGGGGGGGGCTTTTCTTCCTCCCGCAAGGGTTCCGAAGACAAAGAAGATCTTCTCATACCGAGAGGGTCTTCCTCGTGTTCTGCTCCTTCGAAGCAGAGCTGAGGGATCTGGAAATGGTGTGTGAGGAGGTCATAATATCCGGCTAACTGCTATCCCTTTCGTCTCTATTTTTTATACGTTCCAGTGGACAGTTAATTTTTTCGCACTATACAGTGACGAAATGATATGGTCATTGACTTGCCAGTGTTTTCAAAACAATTATTTACGATCTATCCTAAAATGATGTGAGGATTTTGTAGATAATTTTAAAATTTAATATTTTGCACTTTTACTACATTTGATATAAAATAATTTACCTATTGACTTCATAATACTATTTACCTTTTTTCAACATAATATTATATCAACTTGCTATTCATGGTTTACGCAATAAATTCAAAGCAAGATTACTCACATAGTTTTTTTTTTTGCTAGTGTTTTTATGAAATGGCTTCAAATATTTTAATATACAGATCAAGACATAAAGAATTGCAATACAATCCAGATTCTTTTCGTGAACTTACCGTAAATTATTTTAGTAGAGATAATAAATTACTAAAATAGGTAGGTACCTACATAATGATTTTAATGTCGATCGTAAAAAAAAACAATTCAGAATCGCTGTACAGGATGCATGGTACGAAAAATATATTGAAGTAGGTAGGTACGTAAAGTGTTTCTCTGAATTCACGGAAAGTGTATTATCTCTTATATGAAAATGGAACGCTAATTTGCGCGGTCATCGTATGGGTAAGAACACGTTGAAAGCCGATTACAATCCGCGCCGACCAGCTCAAAGATTGTTGTCTATGGTTTCCATGCATTTAAATGGGCATGTCGGAAAGCGGGTTCCTGCTTTTTCTGTGGGTTTCCCCATTCAAATGCATAGTAACATTCTTTGCGCCGGTTGGCGCTAGCCAGAATCGGCATTCTACGTGTTTCTTACCCTATGAGAACAGCTGAACTTATATCGCTCATTTTTTTGTCGTGTTTGCTTTTGTCTGAAGGGTCTTATGAAAGAAAAAAGTTGCACGGAATAAAAATAAAACTTCCATATTATTATTACATTTTTTCTAATTTTGAAATTAAATCAGGCGTTTGACAGGAATCAGTTGTTTGATGAATGATACGATTCACGGAATGCTGATAGTAAATAATATAATGATATGTTTTATAACAGATACAGCGGTTACAGTAGTTAAAAAGTTATACATAAAATCTCGAACATATTATTTATATTCCAAGGCGGGACGAAGTTTGACGGGTCGGCTAGTTCAAAACTATATTATTATTATAGATTACGCAATAGTTTCGACACGTGTATTGGAGAAAGTAGGTTGGGTTGGTTAGGTACCTACCTACGTATATATTCATACACGCTGCACCGGACCAGCTCGCGGTGTATGTATGTTTATTGTATGAAACGATGTCGTCAATAAATTAAATTTTTACAAAAGTTGTTAAGAAAAGTTCGAGATGTACTGCTATGATGTATGTATTTTTTATAGAAAAATAAATTATCTAGTTGTAGCGTTTCAGCGTTTTTCAATATTTTTATAAAATTCTGAAATATAGGCACTGAAACTCGTAAATTTGTCATAAAAAAAATATTTTTCTTTATAAAAAAAGTTTGAGAAATCCTGGAACTTTTTCATTAAATTATATTTTAGATATTGTATTTTTCTATATACATACACAATTTTAGGGTTCTAGATTTTATGGTTTTCGAGATATATGGAAAAATTAAATAAAAATTCAAAGGTTGATAACCCCTGACTGAAAAAAAAAAATCAAAATTCTGAGTATACAAATTTTGTATGCTTAAAGTATTCAATATTTTCTGAAATTTTAGGATCTGTGCATCAAGCGAATCAAAAGTTATAAAGAGGGGACGGATACACACACATACACGTTGGAAAAGTGCCGCTCACCCCCTCCCCTCTAATTAATGATATCTTTTGAAAACGAAATAGTATAATTTGACTCTTTCTGAAGAAATCATTTTTTTGAAATTTCGATAAAACCAGTTTTAAACTTTTTAGGAGGCACTTAAAAATCATCCCTTTTTATATGTGCCCTTTTTCGTCCCTTTTAGTTAAATTTTGGAAAAATTGCCGAATATGCTAACACTCATTTCTATAGAAGAATTCATATGCCAAATCTCAAGTTCGTACCATGTCTAGTTTCCGAGATATTCGCATACTTTGAAAAACATTCAACCCTATTTTTCACCCCCTTAGGGGTGGAATTTCCAAAAATCCTTTCTTAGTGGAAGGTTTTGTATTGAGACCTACCTGATTTCCAAATTTCACTTCTCTACGATTAGCCGTTTGGGCTGTGCGTTGATGAGTCAGTCAGTCAATCAGTCAGTCAGTCAGGCACTTTCCTTTATTATTATAGATTACATTGCCAGATGAATGAAAAAATCTAATCAACACGAGATTCACAAAATATACCTACACAAAAGATCAATGTATAAAAATATTCAATATAATGCACACGATTATACAATATTTCAATCAATGTTACAATAATTAAAACTATGCTTAAAAAATACATTTGTTGACATTGCCGTAAATGATTTGGGAACCTTAAATGTTACTATGGGGGTCAGCACTTGGGTAGTTATTTTTTGCTTTAAATTATTATTTCTGAACGAGCAACCAAAAACCAAAAAAAAGTTTTTCCTTCGTTTTCTTAGCACAGTGATGTACAAAGAGTAGAACCACTCGAAGTCCACATTAGAACAAAGCATCCAAATCGCTTCCAAGCAATAAAGCGCCAAATTATTGTTTGTCATTTTAAGTAATTCTAATAGTAGATATGATAACTTCCACTTTGATTATTTTTCCAAAATCACATTATTCGCGCTATTTGCGCAAAAACATCGAAATTCGCGTTATTCGCGCTGAAACCTCAAAATTCGCGAAAAAAAATCGTTTTATTGCGATCGCAAAATTTTCCTGTCTCTAGTTAGGTATACGTGTTCGCACTAACCCGACTTTCATATTATAAGATAATATCAACTTTCGGAAAAAATCAACATTCACGCACACGGATATCCTCCTGGAAGTTTCTCGACATCTTGGCTACGGCCCTGCGGGGTAATTCACGAAAAAGTTAAAACTAGTCTCGTTTTTTTCATGATTCCAATACACGAAACTGAAAGTTCTGTTTTATTGTAGATTGAACTTCAATTAAGTAAATAGTTTAGGGTGTTTTTGAGTAATTTTTTTTTTCTGGATTGCTTCAATTTTTTTCTTGATCAATATGTCAAAAAAATCAATATTTTTAGAAACGTAGGATGCAAAAAAATAATATGAAGATTAAACATAATAAAAAATTGGAATAATATGTCTCATTTATCTAAACATTAATTCTCTTTTTAGCGTTACAATGACTCTTAAGTAAAAGAATAAGTTAAGTTCGAACTTAACTGTTAATGTGAATACCCATTTAGATTTCAGTACATAATGTGGTAAATCTAGTCTGTCTTGGGGAGACCTAAATACATATTAATATGATAATAGAGTAAAACACTAGATATAAACATAGAAGGACTGTGGGAAGACCTCCAGCAGCTAATCTGTTCACAATGAACAAAGCTAGTTGATTTCCAGAAAGCACTAGAGGTCTTCAAAAAAAAAATAAAGATCCACCTGTTATCATTAAAATATTTTATCGTTTTCCTTAGCTATAAGACAATATATGAAAATGAATCGATGCTATAAAATTTATTTGATTATTAATAACTAACTGAATAATAATTAATATCTTAAAATATTTATCTTCATGGCGTGACAAAAAAGGAATCTACCAAATAAAAAATCAAAGGCACAATAGACTGCAACATACTATAGCCAGACGCACTGTAATTAGCATTCATTGAAAGGAAGTGCCAAATATGTTACCTAGGAAAATGTATGCGGTTTTATTTATAAACATACCTTACATCCACAGCGTAACATCCTGACTTCTCAATCAGCTTCTTAGAGTGCCACATATTATCTTGCTCTCTAAATTTGGTTTCAAATGGGTTTTGACATTTCATCAAAAGCATTGCATAATACCTTAGACATCACTTGTGTTTTCTAAAAAAAAAATTTGACCCAAGTTATGAAGTATCTGTTAGATTTTGATAACAACAATTATTCTTGATTAAAAAAGTTAGTACCTACCTCATACAGCTCCTTGATTTATTTTATAAAAGGAAAAGATTCAAAAGTACTGACACTTTGCACAAAGGACAATAGCCTGCCAAAAATTTTCCTCCTCTTTCCTATATCTGTCGCTACTGCCATCATTTTTTTTAAAGAATTATCTAATAAATTATGACTCTAAAAATTCATTACTGATGTTCGATTTTTAAATGGAACAAACCACCACGGGCTTATGACCGTCTTCTACTGTTGTTTCGAAGGCTGGCTTGGTGTGATCACTTTACGTTAACATCGTTCGCCATTAGGTGGTAATGTTTAAGTCTCCGAAACTCCTAATCATGAGAATTCTCGACATGTTCAACATGTCGAAAAATCTCATGCATTTTTTTTTTTAAATGAATCTGTTCTCACTCAAAGTGAACAAAAATCCATTCTTTCACAGTAAGCTACTTAAAGCTTTTGTCGTGAAAGAGGAAGATGACCGGCACCTGGGATCGAACCCACAACCTCCGCACGATACAGTACGAAAGCCGGCGTCGTAACCACCAGACCACCAACCGCTTAGATTCTTTACACTTTATATAGCAGCGATTTAAGTAAGCTGGACAGGTTTACTTCTCCCAAAAAGATGTCATAAATATTTATCAGAATTTTCCTTTATTCATCATGATTATAATAAATTTGATGCCAAATGAAATAATTTGACGATTACAATAAATATAAAACTCACTTCAGGAAAGTTCGGAAAAGCAAAACAAAAGAATAACAATATAAATATTTTATTTTTGTCACATTCGTTAAATAAATACAATATTAGAATACTGAAGAAGTCTGAAACAAATATGGCATTTTTTTATTTATCTCACATATTATTCGTCAAACAATACCGAAAATAATTCTTGGCCATCTTTTTCTGCCAAAGATATCTTTGTATATTCTAATAATACTGTACTCAAATGGATTTGAGGAATGCTAATACTAAAACAACAGTTTTATATCTAGTATCAGTAGTTGTTGGTGCAACCACACTTGTTTTTAGATTCACATTATCACAGATAGGTAACATTTGAAAGATATTATAAAAATATATCATTATAATAATGATGAGAACAATAATAATTAGTGTAGAATCTAAATAAAACCTACTTAATCTAAAATTATTTTCTTTGTAGAGAGCTGGTTTAAGATAAATAATAAATAATTAAGTATAATAAAAATTACGACGTTTGCCACCCAGATTTATTTGTACTGTTTATGGCAAATAAATTATATGATTTTGGAGATCAATTTATCATTCAATATAAAATATATATGAAAAATATTCAAAATAATTATATGGTTGAGAGTAAGTGATTGATTTTGATAATATAAAAACACTAGACTAAAATAAACTCTCTTTTTAAGTCCACTCTTGAATACAGGATGGCGAAAGACATCTTCCCTCTTTCTTAAAACTGCAGACCATCATTGGTATCATTTAGCAGGGAACTTAAATGGGAGGAGCACATCATCAGTATAGTAACACTGCTATTACTGATAAAGAGGGCTTTTTACTCTAACATATAATGACAGACCAATTCTTCCTATGTATGTCTTCCAGATTTGGGACCCATATCTTTTGAAGTATATTGATTTGTTAAGAAAGTGCAGAGAAGAGCCACCAAAATACCTTGACAACTGAACAACCTTCGATATAAGGGTGGTTCAAGAGAGTTTAAACTGATAACTAAAAAGGAGAGACCAGATCAACAATCGGATCACTCACCGGACACGATGCTGTCAACAGGATACTATTCAAAACGGGACTTGTGGAGGATCCCAAATGCATATTTTGCAGCGAGAGTGAAGAATCTATGGAACGTCTACTATGTAACTGCGACGCTCTCGCAAATAAGAGACCCAGGATGCTGGGCAATGGGTACCCAAGACCAGAAGACTATGCCTCAATCCCAAGGGGAAGCACAATAAGCTACCTGAAGTCCATCTCGGATTAGGAGGGGGAAGGTATAAAAGATCCCAAGGGTGGAAATGCCATAATAGCAATTAGCTGTAACCCCTACACAAGATAAAATAAAAAAAGGAGAGGAACATCAGGGAGACTTATTGAAAGATTCCAGGTTTTACATGACCACTATTACTGTGACATTCTACCAGTAATGTTTACAATGAACACTACTAAAATTCACATAGACAATATTCTCTTAAAATTTCCGGCCAATAGAGTTGTCAGTGCTTGGAATCAGTGTTGCTTGCTCCTATCACCAACTCTTTCAAAAGCAGACTGGATAGTGATTGAAACATAACTTAGCTGGGACTTTGGCCAAAACAGCGAAAGCTGCCTAAAGAATAATAATGACAAAATTTAGGGATATAAACATCTTAATGAACTAAATTAGTTGAAATGCAATTGGTGCAGAGATCATGTTCATTTAAGGCTGAAAGGTTAATGAAAATGTGCAAAATTGTTGACATTTCATCGGCTAGACTCTTCTTCATCCAGTAACAAGTCTTCTTTGAGATTCAAAACCTCCTGAATGAGTTGCCTGTTATTCTCCTGCAACTTGGCTATTGTTTCTTTATATTTCCTTTCTCTGATTTTATACTCCTCAATGCATGAACTTCTCGCTTCCACTCTGGATGTGAATATACCTAGAAACACATTTTGATAAAAATAAATGAAGTATAACACAGTTTTAATCAGATGTTTCTTTAGTTTGAGCAAGCATATAAAAATATATATTCCAGCTGAATACAAAACATAAAGAAACATTGTAGCAATCACTGAATTATCATGTAATATGTATTAGAAGCAGCATCGGTGACAAAAATTTGCTATGTTTACATGAACATTTTGTGTCTCTTTTCATCTTGTGGCAAATCAAATTATTGTGACATGCAGAATAGCAAATAACAAACATTTAAGATTTGTATTTTCTGGAGACTTTTCTGACCATAAATATTTATGGTAATTTTTTTGTTCCGCGTTTTGGCATTTCATCCACAAGGGGGATGGTTTAGCCATATATTTCTGCTGATCAAGAACTCAATTTGACACAATAAATAATGTTTTATAAGCCGAGGTTACATGTTTAAAAAAATATTCCATACATTCATCATAACAAATTATCTTTTTTATGCCAGATTTTGACCTGTAGGTATAAATTAAATTCATGGGTTAATTCAATTCAGTTGTACAAACCTGCGTGGAAGCGATCTTTCATTTGATCATTATCTCTCTCAGCCTTCTTCAAGCGAGTCATCAACTCATGTTCCCTATTCATTAGCTGTGATTTAGACCTTTTCGCGTTCACTTCTGCTTTACAAGCATTTTTGCTTGTTGCGTCCATTTTGAGAACTAGTTGTCTCTTTTCTTCTTCCATTTGTTTCATTTTGTCATCAATGTGTTTAAGCTCGCGTTTCTGTTTTTCAGTTAAATTCTGAAAGGTTAGTTAAAAATTTATGAATAATTAACATCGCCAATAAAGCATATTTTTAATGTTTTTTCTGTTTTGGGCAGAAGGTGCTTTTGTCTTGCATAGTTCTATCACAGAATTTATGATTCAAACTTGAACCGGTTTTCAGAGCTTAAGATGTAAAATTATGAAAATGGAGATAATAGTCTCAGAAAACCCGTTCATGTTTGAATGGGATGTTTTTTTTCCTTTTTGTGCCGCTAGAGGCGCCCTTGCTAATCCGGTCTATTGTCAAATTCAGTGTTGCCAACGGGGGCGATTTACTTCTTCTTCTTCTTATGGTCGCTCACAATCTAACCTCCAAAATATCATTCTAGTTTATTTCAAATTAAACAACTTATATATTATTATACATGATAACTTACAATAGGTTTAGAGCAATCATTGTACATTTTTTACATACTATTACAAATAACATTGTTCATCTTTTTTTACATACCTACCTAAATACAAATTAAAAAATACAGAACAGCACCCCTGAGATTTATTCTCAAATTTATGCGCAACAAAATCAACAACTTCTTAGCAACTCAATCAACAACTTCTTAGCAACACAATGGAAAACAAACTTCCCAACATTGGCATCACTGAATTTGACAATAGACCTGATTAGAAGTTCTGCCACCTAGTGTGTATTGTCGGAAGCTCCCCAGAAAACTTCCCATTATAAATTTTGTAACAGAACTGTACAAGACTGTTTCATTTTTATATTTTTAATGCCTTCTTATTTTTAACACGTATACCTATTATTTAATATTGGCTCATTATTTTTGAGGTGCCTAACAATGTAACTAAAAAAAATGGCTTAGCAGCGATTACATATTTTAGCAAAAATTATATTAAGTACATGAACTTCAAAATGCAAACTTTCAATAATGGCTGGTACTTTCAAGGTAGAAATCATATTAAACAGGGCCAATGAAATCATAGTCGAGATAATAAAAGTAATGACATGGGATAGGTAGGTTTATACTGACAGTGGGATAACATACATCACATTATTGGCTATGATATGATGTGTTTTATCCCACTGTTTATATTAACTAACCATAGGCTTCCATATAAAAATACATTATTCACAAATGTTGCGCAGAGTATGTTTTGAGGTCGTATTCTCAGTTACCTTTATATACGACCTCATTCTATAATTTAAGAAAGCCTATTTTCTTTATTTTTATCTGCCATCAAGTGTTTGCTTGATCAATGTTGTTTAAATTAAAACAAAGCTTACAACTGAATATTAAATTACTATTTTCTAAAAGTAATTAGAATTTAGGAAATAAAGGAAGTTACATTCAAATAAAAATTATTCTGTTGAAGAGCGTAATTCCTGTCCTTCAGCTTTTGTCCATTGTTGACCACATCCTTATGCAGCAACAGCAGTTCCCATGTTGCGTTTGTCAACTTTACCAATGTGGCCTCCAAGTTTTCAGCCTTCAAGTCTTCATATTGATTGAACAAATATTTTACACCATGAAGAGTCATTTCCTGCAACAATTTTTTGAAAAGTTTAACATTGATTGAATATAAAGTTACAAGCTTGTTGGTCATTTTTAGTGTTTGTTATAATATCCAAAAAGCTTTTCACTCAGAAAAAACTTAATTATTTTATTATAATTATTTGGATATCTTATATAGCG